>JAQFXW010005527.1:0-10347 GCA_034693945.1 Dendrobaena attemsi
TATCAGGTGGACAGAGAATTACCTAGATGATGACTGACGAGACAATGTTCTTGATGCTGTATTGTATTGGCAGCAAGTCAATTCATTATACATCTTGAGTTGACCAACGTCTCAAATTTACACTAGCAGCATTCGACACTAATGGAGCATTATGGCAGTACTGACCATACACCAGTGAAAAACAGAGAAAAGCTCTGCCAGTCTAGGTTTCACAGCTGCTCCAGATGAGTACCAGTGTCAAAAATAGATAGCCTCTGTCTATGGACTGCATGGTGCATTGCTCCTGAAGCTCGGAACTTGATGTCCTTCAGAGATTCTCCGAAAAAAATGTGGAATAATTGAGGATTCCTCCCTGAGCTTTTGGTGGTTGATGACAGTTCTGCAAATGATATTAGATGATGTCCCAAGGCTGTGTATTTCCTCCCAAAGCAACCCATACTTTGCTGGCATGGTTAGCAACTGCTAACAACTTCTTGATTCCTTATCTTGTTACGGTAACCATTTCTTTTGACACACATTGTTTGGAAGTAGCTTCTTATTCAAAATTTAATGTAAAGGAGTTGACTCTGAGGAAACTTGTCAGAGAGTCTGTCCTTTCATGCAGTGGACACTTGTATGCATATTGCATTCTGGATTTCCAAATTATTGTGCTCCACAAATGCAAGAGTTCATAGAGAAGATGATCTTTTTCAGTACTGATGCGGCTTCTACCATCTGTTAGGTGATCTCAAGTTAAGTCACCAGAACTTCAAAACAAGAGGCTTTATTTCCCTGGGATAATCCTTCTTTCCTTTACTTAGATTAAATCAACATTTACTTGCTTCAGTAGACATTTCAAAGCAAAATTCTGAAACTGATAAATATTAGGACAATAATTGTCCTCGTATTTATAAGTTTCAGAAATAAAATTATTTTGTCAGAAGTGCATGTGTCAGAAAAATGCTGAAATTTTAGCAACCCCTAAAACTTTTCAGATTTATTCAATTTTTGGTATGGTTCACCTCTATGCATAAAGGAATAAGGGCAGCCTTGTGGAGCTAGTTTTCGGAGACTTTTAAATTTTCCCATGGGACTGTGGACCACCCTAATACATATAAATATATATATACATATGCATGCATATATGCTGAGTTGCTGACCCACCTCTTTCAGTTTACTCTTCCAGTGCTGCCTGATTCTCTTGCATTTTCATCAACTGAGTTTCAACCCTTGGCTTCTTCCCCTATTATTATGACCCCTAACTACATTTTCACTTTAAGTGACATTCGAATGAGGCCATGTGCATTACAACAATGAAGCTGTGCAAGTCATCACTCATCAAAGTAAATAGGATTACGATAAAGTATAAAGTCTTTTCATACATTCCAACTTTCCCTGTCATTCCATCAATCCACTTTTCTCAACCCACTCCTCTGTCATCCTCTAACCTCTTCCGTCACCTCATGCTCAATTATTGTTCAAAGTAAGAAATTAGAAAATCGCTCTACAGTTTTTCGGGTCCTCTGGAATAAACTTCTGCCACAATTAGAATTATTATTCGTTCTATAAAGTATAAACTCACCAAGTTGTGTTGAGTTTTTCAACTTATTTCACTGCGGCAGCCTATGCACAAAGTCTCATCATTTCTGTGCAGGTCTTTCATTTAAAAATGAAAAATCTCCATTTCACATATCTGATTTCTCTTCTTCTTACCTATCTTGCTATTCCAATTCCAAATGCCACCCACGCCTGCTATCTAATTGCTGCCTATCAGGCTATTTGATCCCTTGCTCATGACCTGGTGCCATTCTAAGAACCAATTCCCACCTTACCTGCACAGATTTTGTGTCTAGACAGATTGTCTGTAACAGAGCCAGTCCACATGGCTTCAATGGCGTAGACAATACATCTCAAGACTAGAACTACTCAATATACAAAATGTCATGCATGTACACACCAGAAACATGCGCCAAGAAACTGTAAATTGAGATACTTGACTGATCTCAAAAGGAGAGCATTTGCGAATGACAGGAATGAATCTGATATCAAAAGCAATTGTAATCAGGTGCTGGATGGACATGAAATTTGTCACAGGATCATCAATGTAATCAACATTGACATTGACTTTTTACCCAGTGGTAAGAATGATCCCTTATTTCAATGTCACATTAGATTTGCATTTAAATCTCAGAAACATGATCCTCAGACTGAGGCAGCTTTTTAAAGTACAATCCACTTATCTAAGCAACAATGCTTGCTTTTGATTTCGTGGCTCAACATGCGATGTAGTTTACTCTGTCTTACTAATCAGTCAAATACATTGGCATATGTTATCCAATGCTAGACAGGAAAATCTAGTTATTGAATGGTAATCTACTTGTCAACAGATCGGCCATGGATGACACGAAGGTTCTTGAAAAAGGAAAGGTTGAGAAAGTCCCTTGTGTTGCCTTGGACCATCAGGTAGCCAGTGATTTCGTGAATGGTCTCCAGCACAGATAGCTGATCCACCTTAAGTCCACTTATGTTGCGGTGCCTGTCCCTATAAGGTTAAACAGTGAAACGTTGCACAAATAATTAAAAGCACCAATCAGGAAGACATTTGTAACACAATAGCCTACCGTATTGTTTGATATTGTGACAAAGTTTAATTAAATCTGTTTATCTGATTTGTCTTTCTCAAGAGGAAAATTAAAAAAACTTACATAAAATTCAACCTATGGGCCTATAGCTTATTCACGTGTAAATCAATAAAAAGTAATGTCACAAAAAATTTGGCTTCTGAGAATTGTTGGACATTCATAATATTAAGGGTTAGTTTAAAAACTACCAATTATCAACAATTCTTGTCATTATTTCCAGATAAATATATATATATATATATAACTCAAAGTATCTGATGACTTATCTTAACATTGTACATTTTGTACAGTATGTTTATAAGTTTATGTATGAAAAACAGATAAAACATGTACAAGGACATGTGATGTGCTATATGTGTGTATGTGATGATGCATGTATCTATCACTTAAGCATAGATCAGAGCAGAAATTCATTGGAAATTTCTGTTCCACCTTTACCTCTAGCCAACTCAGCTATGATGAGTACACTGATCATGACATAAACTGTTAGTGGGAAGATGAGACAGCAAGGCATATGAATGGCCACCCACTCCCAAATGCCGAGTCTACGAAAATCAAGTCGCTAACACTTTACACCCATGGCTGCCTCACGGCTAGCTCGAGACGGCTCTCTTTCCTTTAACATATGTCACGTGAGCATGAACAATGCACATAAGTGTATGTATAATCTGCATGTATGTACGTGCATGTGTGTGTATTATAAATAATTAAATACATGCAATTGTTCTTATCACTGATCTACAGGGGCTTCTACCTCCCCCTAAGCAGCCGGGCTCAAGAACTCATAACTTTCCATTTACCCCACAAAAATCTTCTTCCATCCCCTCTGACGAGTTTTCCCTTTATTCCTGAACATTATACATTATAAAATGTTCCCCCCTGTTTTCCACTGGGCGCACTTACACCCGCTTGGTATAGGGCTAGAAGCCCCTGCTGATCTAAAATTATAATAAATCATTTATGGAGAAATAAGTTACCCATCGAAGGTCGAGTGAAGAATTCTGATGTCACCATGAATCACAGTACAGTCCGTGAAGTTGTTGATGTTGAGTGTGTGAAGGAAGTCGCTGCCTGTGCCAGGACATGCTACACATGCAACATAACAAACATCCCACACAATACAACAATTATTAGAGGCAACAGGATCAACATAATAACAAGCATTTGAAGAAACATAACAGCCATCAGAATTATCAGATGCAACATGACAACCATCAAATGCAACATAACACCAAACAGATGCAACACAACACCAAACAGATGCAACACAACAATCACAAAGAGTAGCTTGCCAATACCAATCATAAAATGCAAAATGCCAACCATGATAAGCAACTCGCCAATCATTCTACGGTGATGCCGCAGTCAGGATCGCTGGAGATGATGTGATAGTGGAATGGTGCACGAGCTAGACCATAATGGATAGCCTGGAAGCACTGTCTTCCGTGTAATGCTGCAAGAGGGAGAGGAGCAAGTGGGGGGAGTGCAAAGTCATAACGTTAAAACATATGGCAACAGTGGTGGAACCTGCAAGAAAAATGCACATCAATCGCAAGTTATCCAATAATAATCCCATAGTGCCCTCTGAATACGATACATCACAGCATTTTATTGCAATTCAGTATACACCAGTGGCAAAACTAGACTGTTTCCTCCTAAAGCTATATTTTGTTTGGCTATGTCAATTTTCTTGGTGATAATTATTTGCCTATTGCTGAAGTCCTTTGTGAGCAAATTTACAAAAACTTTGTAAAAAAACTCTAGTTGGTACCTCTTTTGGTCTAGGAATTGAGGACTGTTGGCACGAGTCGAGGACTAGAGGCACCTGGGATCACTAATCGTCTAAAGTAAACTCTCTAATACCCCATTATAGTTAAGTCGTGAACATTATAGGTCTTTTGCTTATCCAGAGTCTCCATTGTGCTAACATTACCTAAACACTTAACATGAGTGTGATATTGAATGAGTCATTCGTTTAGTATGGAGGAGCGGTCCATGATTAGTGCTTCTTTGAAGCCAGTGCTTTAGAGTTCATTGGAGAGCAAACATATTTTTAGTTTCTGATCGTATTTTGTTCTCAGGTCTTATTACTCATCTATAGATCATCTTGAATTGTAAAGCTGTGTTTTATTTATTCAGATTTTAATTTGGTATGCTTCAAGGTACTCTGAAAATTATTTTCATGAGCTTGGATAATGGAAGGCAATGTAGTTACTCGATATTTCATTATTTGTTCTCTTGTATACAATGCAATTCTGTAACGTCACACTGAAGAGCATCAGACCCGAGTGCAATACACTAAGCGGGCATTCAACGTCACTTGTAAAGGACCGGTTCATAAATGGTGTTTTGGGTTTTCGGACAATAACTATGATACCTGATATACATGGTGCTTCAAGAGACAGGATTTATGTATGACTATATGGCAACCTGTTCTGCGACCTTCTCCATTATACTTGTGCAAACATGTAATGTTTAAGTCCTGCGTATCTGCAAAATCAACCTCGACATCACAGAACATTAATAATAAAAATGCTAACTCAGCATTCACCTTTTCACACTTTGTAAACAACATGTGTAACGCTGTAATGTAACTATTATGTCTTAGATGCCTATAAATACATTTATTAAAGCCATTGCCCACAAACCACACATTTAAATACTTGATGCTAATTAAAAAAGTTGTGTTCAATTTATGGTATGTGTTGCATCTCTATAGGGCCACTGAATTTGATTTAATTACAGAAACTTGGACGGATATTTGTCAAATATGAGTTATCAGCTGATCTCATCACAAGATCCTGCAGCATGGCATCAGTTGAGTAACAGCACTGCTGCTGAGATAATATCTAAACTATATTGAGGACAAACAGCTTCAACCAGAATCCACTAGACAAACATATTAAGATCTAGTTGTAATTATTATTTGGGTAAGTAAGTAAGCAATTTCTTAATAAAGCAAGCAAAAGTTTGCATTTTACAAATACACAGCAACGTTCATGTAAAAGTTACAGTCGTTGGAACAGGATATGCCCAGAATGGCTCATCAGATAGTAGCAGCTGTTATGAGCGCTTCTGATGCTTGCTGCAGGATGACAGCTTCGAAGAATGGCAAGTCAATTCATTGACAGTTGATGTTGCAGGGTTCACATATTAAGAGTTTATCGTGGTGGTCAGACTGCATTCACTGTACTCTTGGCAAAATAATGATGTTGCGTTACTGGAATTTGTGGTTCATCAATCTGCAAGAGAAGCACATGGAAACTGCGAACTGTTCATTTTCAGTTGTTACCAACCGCGTGGAAGCTGTCATGCAATGATGATTGTAGATGTTATGAAATCATCCGAAAAACGAATAAATTCTAGGTGGTTGAACCGACAGGCATATTAATATTGATTTACTGACCCAAACAGAAGAGACTATTTGTTGATTGTCCATCGCAGCACTTAAGAGTAATCAAAGGCATGAGTAGCATAATTATTACTTGTATTTAATTGAAGAATTAGTAAACGCTGACCTCAAAAAAAAATTATTATCAATATTATCAACGTTTCACATGTTAGTACCCAGTTCTGTTAGCAAACAAACAGTTCAGTTCTGCAGAACTTGAGTCAATTTCAGCACAATTGCATGTCAATTTTAATGTTGTACAAAGGAGGGCTGTAGTAAGTTTTAATTAGGGAAAATCCAGTAAGCATACGACTTCCTCAAATACCTGTATATTGTATAAATGAGTAATACACTGAGTATACGAATCACTCCAATTACTTCCATTCCCAATATCTTTATATTCAACTATTTTTTCACAACGATAGCTAATGTTAGCAGTTATGCTGTGTGACATCCTGTATTATACATGACAATAAATAAATATGTAAAATTGTATATGACAAATGCTCTACTGATTATTTGAATGATGTACCATCGCTTTGCAACTACTATTATGTGTTTCTGGATTCTGTAAAATTAGAACAGAAACTTGAAACAAATCATAAGTGGACAAGTTAGTTCCAGGAAATTGCAAATCTGGCTTCCACTCAACAGCTAAAAGAATTAAACAGTGCCATTTGAACAGAAGACAACAATCAAGACACAGGGCATCAGGCAAACACAGGGCTGGCATCAGTGATGACAGCGTTACCTATGCAGCCCCACGAACAGCCATAAGCTTCAGAATTCAGTATGCTCGAGATAATTAAGCTTATAATTTATCTGAAATACAGTTCTTCGATAAAATGTTGGTTCAGATCAATAAATTATCTTAAACTCTTCACTTTGTTGATGTGTACAAATTTAAATAATGCTTTAAAAAGACTTTAAAAAGACTTAAACAGAATAAGAAATGTAACATATTGCCGATCTTAACCATATTTCTCATCATAGCGATGTATGCATCAATGTCTACTTGTCTAGCCATAACGCTGACCATTCGCTATTTTATTCGCCAGATGGCACCTCAAATTCGCTTTCCATCCATCAAGGCTGCTGTCTGACGGCAAACATACACCTTTACTAGCTGGGAAATTTTGTACAGAACTTAAAAACCACATCATTTTTGATGGGTTATATAGCTAGTCTAATAATAAACATTCCATGCACTGCACATCTCATAAATATTAACCAATACATAACATAAATTGCGTTAAATGTAAACAAATCAAAATATATGCCTATTGAAATAACATTAATTTCTCTTAAATATACTTACAAAGAGAACCATTAATATTGATTATCATATTTTAGTTCTTTTCATTAAAAGTGATAGAACGTTTCTGTTCAGATTATGAATTCTCTCAATTAGGTCTGTTGAGCTGGTCTAAATATTCATCGCTAAAAGCATGGATTTTGACAGCAATTATTCTGAGCGATATTATTGGCCATCGCCTGCAGGTACTAGTTTGTCTGAAGTTGAAACAAACTAGAGTCAGTGATCAAAACGAATCCGAACATCTTGAAGATGAATAGTGCTGCAAAAAATTATACAGTTAAAGAAGAGATAGAGGAAGAGACGTCTTTCTCTGATCCTGTTTGGAGTGTGAGTAGGCTGTTATCAAATATGTACAACTCTTGACAACTGAAAACAGAACTTCAGCGGGTTATCACCATCAATCAAAAGATGTAAAATAAAGTATGACAGAAAGCAGCCACCAGCAAGCTACAGGACGACATGAAATGACGGATGTGATGCACAGTGTTCCAGGTCTAACCTGATATGCTACCTATGTATGTAAATCGATGTTTCTATAGCAACGGTATATGGCTTCGACCTCTTCATAACATGTTGATAGTTCATTACGCGCTTCACAAACTATCTTTACAAGCCCTATTCTAAAAAAGATAGAACTCCCCGAGAACGAAATGCTAGAGTGGACAAAAAGGAAAGCTGCACCGTATTTATATGACAAAACAAGAAGTGATTCTTCTGACAAGCAACGGCTGTATTTGAATAATCTGACATTTGCATGCCTCCTATTATTACTATCAATTCCTGGTCAATTCAGTAGTTTCAAATATACATAATTTAATACAGTACAATATAAAAAATCTTTTAGTTAAATATTTTATTTAATTAAACCTAAATCATCACAAGTTTACATTGCAGTAAATTTTGGCTCAGTGGGTTTCAGTTTTAACAAAAATATCTTGTAATTTGATCTTTAAGAGTCTCTCAGAAGTTGTCTGTGTTCTTCAATGTTCAAGCAAATGAAATGCACTGAACACATTTCCCTTTGTGAGCCATTCGGTGTATTCCACAGTCACTGATACACGCACCCATGTCCATGATCAATGTGCAATAAGAAAATAAAATGACAGCAAGGCGAAAGGAAAATGTTCCATATTAATGTTTCGATTACATATTAGACATAATTCAAGAGAAATTGATGAGTGACTTATTTTCTTGAAGCATTGCTTCACAAGCGCCAGATTGCAATTACTACACAAGCACATTTCCTTCCCATTTTCAATTGACATTTAACTTGAAACATTTGCATTATATATCGACTGTAATCTTACTTACTTTTTGGACATGGTCCATCGCACTGAACGCATTTCCCTTTGTGAGCCATTCGGTGCATTCCACAGTCACTGATACACGCACCCATGTCCATGATCAAGTGATCTGAATTAAAAAGGATCTCCTTACAATATAAATCTTGACACATTGCAACATAAGATAAAAAATTAAGATTCAGATACTATGCAAGACATGAAGAAGACAGAACATGATACAGAATACCGATAAGATAGAATTGGTGTCGATTTCCTAACTTCTTACAAGGTATTATGTGGTGTTATATGAATGATTGCACTCTTGCAGGAAGAGCAAATCATCAATTCAGAATGGACAGTGATCACTTCTTGCAATCATCCCAACTGTAGATCAATTCAACTTTTCACTTCCATAGGTGATAATAAAATAAGCAGCAGTACGTGTGATGTAACTGGCAGCAGCAGCACTTTAGCATGTCAACAACAACTCAGCATCAGACTTGAATTCGAGAGCACTTCTGAGTAGTAGCCCTCTTGAAGAGGTGCTATATAAATCTCATAAAGAATGAATGGACATGTAATGTGCACAGGTATATAAGTTACATATTGATTAATTTAATAGCCTCACCTTATCTCATTAGCATTAGACCCATATGGCCCCTCAAACTAAAACTGCAAAAATTCTAGTACACCTCTGCCCTAACATGGTTTACAAAATTCTGTACGCATAGGGGGCCTACTTCATTTATTTATTTCATTATTAACTTCCGTCTTTACCAAAAAGGCTACTTCACTGAAACTGTTCTTGCATTCAAGAATGTCTCCCTTCATTTCATGCATGGTTCTGATTTGATCATTTATTAGAAACATTTCATATAGGGATTCTTCACGAGGGCTACTCAGAGGTGCTCCCAACCCCAGTAGTGCAGGCAAATAGAGCAAACCCAAGGTGAGAGAGGAAATTCTGAGAAAGAGGTTTAGGAAGCAAGTGTAAGGCCAAAGGTAGGCTGTTCCAGATCGAAGGTCCAACACTGAAAAAGCATGATTCTGCCTAGTAGATTCAATCGAATGGCCATAAGCTCATATAAATCCAATGCAATTATGCTTGGATCAAGTCAATGGCAGCATTCCTTCCCATCTCATTCCAGCACTGATCACGCTGACATGGCTTTTTACTATCACTCTGAACAGTAATCTCACATTGCGATTTGACATACCGTTGGGAGTGCTTGATAGTACAATGGTTAGCATGTTGAACTGTCAACCACGCTGTCTGGGGTTCAAATCCTAGCCATGGCAGAAATTTGGTTTGTAATTTCTGCTCCATGATCTGAACCCCTTGCCAACTCGGCCATGATGAGTACACTCACCATACACTGTCAGTGGGAAGATGAGACAGTGAGGGCAAGGACTGGCCACCCTCCGTCATATACCAAGGCCAAGAATATGAAGTTGGTAACACTTCATACCCATATCTGCCTCCGGCAGCGGCGGATCTAGAAATTCAGTAAGGGGGGGCCCAAAAATTTTGCAACTCACCTTCCCAAAAATGTAATGTTATTTCGTCATCAATCACACATGTAATTATTTCCTTGATAAAAATACGTTACGGTTAAACTGGGGTAATCATTTAAGTGACGTTTTGATTAAGACGCTTAAAGAGGAGATTCGCGCGGAAGCGCGAAAAATTTTTTGACCTTTTTTTAATGCAATATCATGTGAAACACGGTATTT
>JAQFXW010005528.1:0-10346 GCA_034693945.1 Dendrobaena attemsi
GAAGGGTTGCGGGTTCGAATCCCACCCGCCGCGTAAGGACCTTGAGCAAGTCCTTCGCTCACAATTGCTCGTGGCGCATCGGCGTGTAAACTCCGACACACCTCCGTTCTGTAGTCGGGACCGCTTCTGAGTAGTAGGAGACTTGAAGGGGCGGTATAGAAATGTGTGAATAAATAAATAAAAACGTATACACTCATATACAGAGTGAGACATACACGCAGAGAGAAGTGAAGAAGGACAGGTAACAGAAATAGATGAAACCAGTGAATCTCCGGTTGCTACCAAGAGAGGCACCCACAGAGAAAAGGAACAGACATTTACAGAGATTAAGATTGACAGCTAGAAAGTAGGCATAACAAAAGGGAGAAACAGACAGACAGACAGTGGGTTCTAGGACGACTATCTATTCAGTCCTAAAAATGTAATAAAGTTTTTTGGAACTCTGTAAGAAATTTTATTTCGATGTGCGGTGTAATGTTTTCTGTTCTTCATTGCAAATGAGGGGGGGTAATTGTACGAGGGGTTATTGGCACTGTTACTCTTTATCTTGAGAGGTTATATCACGACAACATGACGAAGCATTTATAATCCCCTAACAGAATAATCTCATACAGGAAATGTCGCTAAACGGTAAAAAGAATGAAAAATTCCGACAACTGATCACCATGAACTTGCCTGTGGATAACCCTTCTGATTCGACGCAGCGCTCGAGAATTTAATTGGTGCTCTGCGCTTGGCCTACGAGTACTGGTCTAGATATCTTAGGATTACGATTATCATTATGTCAGCTCATCTTATCGACTATGCTCCTACTTGCATTTCGTACAAATTTTCTATGCGTATAGGGAACATTTGAACTGAAATAATGTTGTATTGGTGATTAGAGTAAAAAGAGAAAGAGTCGATCTATCGTGTAGGAGACAATAATAAAAGGTCTATTGTTAGAGGGATATTGTTAAGATCTACCTTTCTGTTTTCATTGGCTGGTCGTCTGCAGTCAATCTCGTTCAGTTGATGCGTTCGATTGCTACTCAGCAGAGGACCAAGAGATCGATAATCTTCAGCAGTCGACATTTCCTCTCGATTTATTTGATCGATCGATTTCTTTGATTGATCGATTCTTTGATTGATTGATTCGTCGATATATTTTAAGTGGATTTGTAGCGAAGATAAACACAGAGAAAATCCGTTCGATGAGAAAATCTAACTGTTGCTTGAAGCAGCGAAATGAAAAGCGAAACGATCACTCTGCTGACGCTAATTCCTCTCTACCTGTCTGCCTGTCTCTGCTTCTGTCCGTCCACCTGTCTCTATATATTCCGTGATCTCTTATGTACGTTTCTCCTCAAACTGAAATCCGATGATATCCTCTTCAACCCTTGCAATCAGTTGAAGTTTAAAACCCAGACTATATCCCAGAACCACTTCCTTCTTTGATGACCCTCTCTGCCAACTGTAGGTCAATACAACACCTTAATTTCTATCACGCCCTCCGCTTCATCGGGTTAAAGAGCGCGCCCTTCACCGTGATTGGCTGCAGCCATTGACTTCCTGAGCCATTGGTCGACATTTGATTTCGGGTGTTAGGCCACTGAGGGGTGATTGGGATTGGGGCATCGTCCCCTCCCCAGCGTGTCTGGCACCGTGCCTCAGTGGGTGGTGGAGCCACCCTGCGCGGGGCTGAGGGGTGACGCGAGGACAGCGCGAGCCAGTCACGAACGAATCTTGTAATTGCAGAAGGGGTCTCTCTCTCGGGGGTAAAGAGGATGGGTGGGTGGGTGAAGGTCCAACGGTTGGATGGTGATGATCCTTGGCGCTGGAGGGCACGAGGGAAGGCGACGCCGACCCAATGTCGGAGGGTAATGGCATTAGGGTTGGGCAGATGGAGTAGGGGTGAGGGTTCTGATTACAGAAGAACATAAGGTTGAAATTAAAAAGAAATAGAAAGAAGATCAACGGCAGCAGCTCACCACATCCTCCACCTTCTTCCTCCAATCCTCTCCATACTCCTCCTACCCTACCTTCTCATCCGTTTTCTCCTCTTCCATTTCCTCCTCCTTCTTATTCCTCTTCCTCCTCCTTCTCTTCCTCCTCCTCATCCTCCCTCTTGCAACATTTCTTTGTTTCTCTCCATACCTTCACTGTTTCCTTTTCATTTCATCTTAGGAAGGAGGTGCAATACAGAGAGGGTGATTGTTGACCATAGAGAGAGACACACACAGAGACAGATTAAGAGAGAGAGAAAGTGAGAAAAGAGACAGACTGAGACAGACAGAAAGAGACTGACAGACAGATAAAGCGACAGAGACAGACAGAAGCAGACAGAGAGAGATAAACAGAGGCAGAGAGATAGACAGATACAGAGAGATAGACAGAGAGACAAGGACAGAACTAAATGCTCAAAAAGAGGGGTGAATAGATAGAAGGGGTGAATAGAGAGGGTTAGTGGGAGTGGTTTCTGGGGTCAGTTCTCAGAAGCCTTTGAATCCGTTGCGACGATTTCGAATCTCTTTGATTCTCATTTGCATATCTTTAAGGTTCTGATTCGGCTGACTAGAGGGGATGCAGTTTGGGGGGGAGAAGGTGAATGGGGTGAAACAGAAGCCCCCTACATTATACCCACTTCCTCTTTCGTTCCGCATTTAAATACACGTGACTCCTATCTTCCCCCTCTTCCACATCTTCTCTTGCTGATCACCTCAGTCTCTTTGATAATGTTGACCCTTTCATGAACGCCCGCGTAGCATAAGTTATTGGCAGCAAAGACTCTTCCTCAAAACTCTGTTAACGCTCACAGCAGCACACTGTCCGTCGATCGGATGACCCGGGGGTCAGTGCTTGACTTCCGACCCTTGGGTCAATTGACAAGACGGTCGGCTGTTCTGTGGGCGGATGCATGACATCGAAGCATCCTTTGAAGTCCAATGTATCGTCCTCTGCCGCTTGACACACAGGAACAGATCTGATGATAAGCAAAAGACGGAACACACGCATGGAACTGGAACCAGTAACAGACCAGCTACAGTTACAGTAACTATCATTCACCTTGCAATCAGTTGCGCCCTCTCATCTGTCGCTGTCTGTCTGTTTGTCTATCTGTCGCTGTCTGTTTGTCTATCTGTCTGTCTGTCTGTCTGTCTGTCTATGTGCTCTTTCCTATCTCGTAACACCAATCCAATTTTATATCGCGCACAGTTGAAGCCTCAGAGGAGAAGAACGTTAGAACGGGAAAGCAGAGAGATTAAAGAAGAGGAAGATAAGAAAGGTAAGTGGAAAACTTGAAGAAGAGGAAGAAGTTGAGAAGGAGGAGTTGCTATAATGGTTGTCTCAGATCTCAATTTCCAGTCAGCCTCTGTGTCCGACCATCTATCCATCAGTCTATCTGACTGTTTCTGGGTCAGTCTGTGTCTGTTTATCTTAATCCATCGCTTTTTCTCCACTTTCCTTCTAGGCTATACCACCTCTGGCCAGTGGTTACGTACTCCGTCGTATGGAGAATTTCTTTCCATTCCTGTGGGAGATTTAACGACCCTGGTGAATTGATGGACGGTCATCTGATATCATATCCACCTATAAGTAGGGATCTTTAAGGGGCGCTATACAAATTGCGATTGATTGATTGATATAGAACGACTAAGAGAATGGTATTTGGTGGCACACAATGCTGCGTTAGGCCTATAGGTTAACTTCATGGAAGACCATGAATAGAAAGGAGAGATAACAGAGAAATATGAAGGAAGGTCAGCACAGCAGAGAATGAACCCTCTCATTCCAAATATTAAGTTCCTCTTGCAGTTAAAACTCTATAAAAATGCAAATATGTCCTATAGAAGGAGAGATCCAAGAGAAGCGAAAAGATCATTTTTATATCCGATAATAATAACTCACGCGATCTAATGTCGATTGTCGAGTGTCGAGTTGAATTAATAATAATGAATTTAATACTCTCATCAACGGATTCTTCAAACTGAAGCAATTAACCAACTAACAATAATCCCCTCTATCTCACATTCGCCTTCTCTTTCTCCCTAAATGGTCCTTCTCTAGTCTAAGAGGTATAAACTACAGACGAAAGAGAGATAGGCAGAGAGACAGATGAATGGAGAGGCAAAGGCACACATACGGCCAGAGAAACTCAGACAGGCAGCGGTCGATTTGCTTTGAAGTTATGCGACGGATAGAGATCACTTTCATTCGCCGCGTTCTCTCATACTGACTGACCTGCTTGTCTTATTCCGTCCCTCTCCTTGTCCTCTTCTGTCATTCTCTCTAACTATCTGAGTGTCCAATTGCTTCTTCTTGTTGATATGCCCCCTCATTCGTGTAGCGATGGGGCGGCACAGCAGTGTTTGTTGACCGATGTGGGCGAGAGTTGCACGCTTGACTGGCGACAAATGACGGAGCGATCACTCCTTTCCACTTGAGTGATCATCGCTCATCCTCCTCCTCTCCTCCGCTCTGCTTTTGTCAGCAAATAAAGTCGATTCCCAAGGGAAGTGTACACCACTCTTCCTCTCTGTGTTTCTCTCTCTCTCTCTATTCATCTGTTGCCCTCTGTCTCTGTCAGTCACTCTCTATGTTGCTATCGTGCTTTGCCTTGGGCGATCTCAGGAGACTTTGGTCACGTTTCAAGTTCTCCATTAATCACGAGTTCATTACGAGATGCAAAGAAATCAGGTCGGCGAAATCAGTCACTCCTCTAAGAAACGTGGCCGCCTATTTGAAACTGCCATTATTTTTATTGACCACCGATTTATTGGTAAGTCAGTTAAACCCGACCATTCGGATGTTATTAGGTGGAAAGCTGTTATCAGCAATACCAATAGGCAGTTGGATGAGTATTAAGCACCATTAATTATTAGTTTCATTCAGCTGTTATTAACTTCTCTCCCTTATAACGTATTGACAGTTCTTGGGTTCATCCTGAAGTAGCGCCATACATTAGCACGTGGATATATGAGATACACGTGACTATCTGAGATAACAGCTAACTATGAATGTTAATGTCTGATAAAAGCAAAATTTCAACATTTTAGGTCTATAATATTTCGCAAGAGTTGTGTATCATTTTCTGTAACGAGTAACCATTATTATTGGCATTTAAGTGGCGCAGGAAAAGAGTAGATTTGTCCATGCTCGGATTTAATTCTTAACTAAATGTGTTCACGTCAAACGGTTTCTCTTTAGCTGACATCGATTGGCGGCGAGTAGAGAGGAAAACGCAAATCGACATAACGATATTTCATTTATAAGCCAATGCATGCGAGAATTTGTTTGTAAATTCATTTATGTATTCAAGAATGATTTTGATGTAATAACACTTATTTTGTATCAGTGTAAATTAGTGTAAAGTCTCTTGAATAGTGAATGACGCATTAGGAAGATCTTTATGGTTTCGTTCGGCATTGTCGAGTCTGCAGATTTCTATTACTACTCAAACGTCAAAGACAGTTGATTGTACAGTAGTCCTAAAGTCATGTAGATGCGATTTCTGCAATTTTTTTTAATACCAGACACGAACTGCCGTCCTAGCAGCGCCCACGTAAAGCACCTGCTTCTGCCTCTGAGTGTCTGTCTGTCTGCATTGATGTCTGTCTGTCATTCTGTCTGTCTGCACTTGTCTGGGGGCAGTTTGTCAGTGGCTAATATTCCCCAAGCTGAACGGTGCCTTCCTAGTTTATTCAGTCAGTCACACCTATCCGCCATTAGTCTGTCTAGCTCTGTGTACTTGTCTGTCTGTCTGTCTGTCTCGCCCTGTCCCGGTGAACCCCTACATAATTTTAATTTGATCCATTAAAAGCAAAATTTAATTTTAATAATTGGTGAAGTGAGGTCTATTTCATGCGCTGTCTGCATGCGAAGTCCATTCCTTTGTGCTGATCCACCCTGTACAGTGCATAATTTAGAATTTCAGACCAATTAACTTAAAAAGCTAACCGAACTTGTTCTTAGTATAAACTAAATAGGGTCTACTACAGAAAACATCAAGGAGTGACTGCTGCCTTTGAAAACCAATGTCCGATATAACAATTAATATCCAATAAGGACATTGTGCTCTTCAAGTTGATCGTGATATCTGTTTTGTGATGAAAATATTTATAAGTGAATAAAATAAAGAAAACTGGACTCATTTCTGTTTGCACCAGTCATGTTGTGATAAGAAGCATTATTGAATATTACTTACCGGAGAAAATTAGGAAAACCAGTTATTATTTTGTCAGCTGTTGCGCCTCTGAGCAGGTTCTTGAATGGGCGCTATCTAAATGCTTAGAGTGAATAGCACTACCGTACTTTTATTCTACATTTGACTCAAAGTGTAAACATTAATGGCAAATCTTGAATTAATATCCAGCGACAATCAATTGCTTGTTTTCTTCGTCGTAGCTCAATGACGAAGGCCTGATGTCAATATTAATATTCAAATGGATTAAAATATCATACCGAATCAAGCATAATTTTGATTTTTTGAAGTCATACCACAGTGTATATTATAATTATACAGTAGACCTACGTCGACAATAGGCTGTTGTCATCCCATGATTCGACAATCGAGCTTCTGTTTTATTGAGTACAGACGTGGTGGAGAAACTATTCCGTGGTAGCTGGTTGCAGTTATCGACAGTTAGTTTGCTAAAAAGAATTCTCTAATAGCCATTATCCAACCGCAATAGTCTATGAAAATATCTTCTGATTGTGATAACTCGTATTTCCAGTTAAGACTTAAGATACTGCCTTCTGAAAGAATTTTTGTTTTCCATCTATGTTGGCGAGTCATAGATAGGCCTAATTATTGTAAATGTCGATCAGGTCAACTCTCATGTTCTTCTTCTTTCCAAGAAACACTGATCTGACTTTCTAAGTCTTGCCATTCAATGTTATACTCGAAAATTCAGGAGACATCGACGTCCTACAAATCTGTTCTAATTGGAAAAACGCCAGAATCTACATTGATGCGAACAGATGGTGCAGAAACTTTGGTGTTCTTAGACTAATAAAATAACTCCTGGTATTTATGGTTGAACTATATGACACTATGGAACTATATACAAGATTCTAGTCTAATTCCTTTGTCTTATCACTGCGGTTTTAACTGATGCGTATAAAACGAGTTACACAACTAAAATTCATTATTTGACTAGCACCGTTTATTTCAGCAATAAACAACGTATTAGACAAAACTATTGGCTATGACAATTCTTCAACAAGTTCACTAAACGACGTAGGCTTAAAATAAGTCTATAATTGAAGTGAATTACAGATGTATGATTTGCCCACGAAAAGTCAATAACTTTAAGACGTGTTACGCTTTGTCAATACAGCGAATAATGTCGAGTTAGACAATAGATTCTAAAGACTCTTATATTCATTACAAATGTTCTAGTTGAAATAAAGAATTGCCATCAGTTCTGGTTATAGCTGCCTCTGACAAAAGATGCCTCAAAGGCCTTTGTTGAACTGTTATATGAGCCGAGCTTCAGATTTCGCAGGTGTTTAAAATCGCCATAAAGGGATTTAAATCTCAAAATGCTGTTGGTGACACTGCCATACCACTGAAGTATCTCTGAACTGCTCGGTCCATTTTCTTCATCGCATGGCAAATGTTCAATTACATGTTCAGAAGGCGAAATGTCTAAGATATATTTTCTGTTCTTAATTAGGAATGTAGGTGAAACTGAGGATGAAATACTTTCTGGAACTTTGGAGTTATTCAGAAACATACTCTCTCTGTACTTGTTCTTAAAAACGTAATCAAAATGTCTTACTTTTATCCAGCTAATTAGAGAACAAAACGATTTTTTGCAATGAAACTTAGGCAGAATTACTATACGATTAAGTAACGAGCCAATCATCAAAGCATTTTGTAGCGCATTTTCCTCAGTACTGAATTCAATAGTAGCTTGAGGTACAAGAAGCGGATTTTCGTAGCTGATATACTTTGCTGTTTTGCTGGAGTAGTAGCCATTTTCATCGTAAGTCCACTGTAGTAGTTCTTTGAATCGATATGTTTTCGCTTCGACGCTAAAGATCCAATTGTTATGTACTACTACAGCTGGTGTGAGTCTCAGAGAATGATCATCGGCAAAGTGTCGACCAGGATTCCAATAGAAATATTTTCCACATGGATATTTCACAATTGATAACGTCGTCACTTTTAAGCTATCCTTTAATTTTTCTATCGCTTTGTTCAAAGCATCTTGGTCATTTCCATCTGACGTTTCTGCGAATTTTATCGTTTCTTTATACAATTCAACAGTTACATTACTGCTTCTTATCAGCACAAATCCAGAATTAAAGTCGTTTTTGTCCCACATGATCGCAATATCACACGATTCAGCTGGGCATGAAATGTCCAGTAAAGGATTACGAATAAATATCACATCGACATCTGTGTGAAGCACAGTGTACCCAAGTTTTAACGCATCTAGTAACATATGCGCTCTCAGATTAACTTTCCTATTAAAGTCTTTCGATCCAAACATCGAGCTACTGTCGGATGAGACATCTGAACCAAAATAGAGACAAGCGATACCTTTTGCGTTGAACAGCTGGCACATTTTTTCACTCGTCGATAGAAATAAGTAAGACTGAATTCCATGTTTTAGAAGCGACGTCTCATAGAAGTTCATTGCAATTTCATAGACGCCTAGATCGGCAAGAGCTAAAACTATTGTCTTATTTTGAGGAGCCCGACATTCCAAGGCGTCACGTAAAGAGGGACTCCGGACGAAATCATTCTTGCTGCTGGAAACACAGGCAATTCTGCGTGGATCATTGCAATGTACTAAAAGACAAAATCAGGATAATGATCAATCTCTACAGTTACCTATATCGGCAAGCACACATGCCGCAGAAGTCTGTTGTTACTGGCAACACTGTTCGCGACCAGTCCTGATGCTGGCGCAGAGTCAAAGATTAAAATCTCAGGCTAGAATGAATGGGACGAATGGGCGCAGTAGATATTCGGTGCCTTGTGACCTAATGGTTACAGGTGCGAAGCGACCTTGGACAAGTTGCTTACCCATAATAATTAGTTGGTAGTGCCTAAGCAATAATTATGAACAGAACTTAGTAAAATTGCGCCACCGGGTATTGAGATGAGTGAGGTGGTTTACCGTCGCCTTTCTCACAGACAATTATTGCCTTCCTCACAGACAATTATTGTCTGTGAGGAAGGTAACGGTAAATCACCTCGCCAATCTCATTACCCAGATGGAATAATTTTATTAGATTCTGTGCATGTTAGCTATAGGTTAGGCTTAGAATTTTCCATCTCATATCCATTATAAGTCACTAACTTTTATTTTTGCGGTTTTTTTTAATTGGCAATTTTCTTGGAGTAGACACATTTAAATACAGGCTAATCCTTCATAACTTTGTCAAAGGTATGATAAAAACACAGTTTTGGTATTGTTGTAAAATAAACATCTCTTTGTTTAAAAAATGAATAAAACTCATATTCTGATATTTCCGACATGTTAACCATTTTGATCTATTGATTCATCGAGTGTCAGTGTGCTCTATTACTTTATCCATGGCCTCCAAAGGTGTTAAGACGACACTGACAACGTTCGAAAACCTTTCAATACCTTCGCAGATAATAATTATGTAAATGCCAGTTATAAATATGCGACGATACTGAACCTCAATTCTATTTAATTCTAGCTCTCAAAGCATACACGTAGACCTCTGTCAAGACCACATCAAGATTTATGAAAACATCGAGCAAATACTCTCAAAGGTAAATAATTATTTCCACTTGATCCCTTATAATAATCATGGACCCATTTCATAATGAATAGGGTGGGTCTTATAAGTCTTATATCAATTATAGAAAGTGTTCAGTGCCATTTTGAATAAATAAGTGAAATGCAATTATAATTTTGTTGAGAACATTTACATTTTATTTTTTACAGGATGCAATAAGTGATGTGAAAGTAGGCTTATCGTCTCCGAGAAGTTTCGCAGCGCATACAAATTAAATTATAATTTCATATTGGATGTTAATTTTAATCTATAATAATTATTGTTGTAGGTCTACTAGCGTTATCATCCCGCTATGTTCACACTATTGATAAATTCAAAATATGAGTGATAAATAAAACAGAACTCTGGACCTACAGAGTCCTGGTCCTGCATCGGACGTACCTTTGCTTCTGAAGTAAATTCCGAACAGGGTCAGAGTGAGAACAAGTACGAATAATTTGCTGAAACATTTCCTGCAACGCAAAATACATTTTATAATGTAAAATGAAGAGATAATGTCATGAACAATTTTTGAAAGGTTTTTTCCATAGTAGCCTACTGCGGTGAAGAATTTAACAGTAGTGTTAGGTGACTTGACGATC
>JAQFXW010005529.1:0-10345 GCA_034693945.1 Dendrobaena attemsi
GCGGTGGTAGATGTGCTCAAGGCGCCGGCGGAAAGTTTTGAAGGCTTGGATATAAGAGGTAAACCAAGGGTTGGTGTGTTGTTCTGATTTGCTAATGAGTGGTGCATGCTTGTCTAGGAGGTCAGAGAGTGTAGAATTGTAGCAGGACAGAAGGTCATCGAGAGAGGATCTAGGAGGGAGCGTTGAGGTCCAGGATGTCGTAAAACTAAGGTTACACAGTATGGACCGTTCTCAACGCCTGCAACAATCCAGAACGCTCTCTATCGCGCAGTCGTAAAACTACAAAGCACCTTCACATATTATATACACGTAGGCCAATTATAATAATTATAACAGCTTGACCCTATTAAAGACGCGTTCATGATGTTTTCCAGGCGTCTTTAAAGAAATGAAATAAAGTAGAAGTCGGACATGCACCCAATTAGAATCCGGGCATTGGCGTATCTGGACCCAACAAGGGCAGAGTTTATCAGAGGCTATTAGGGAGCTATACACCATGGAAAACTTTGTACTTCTTAGCCCCATACATTACTTAGCCCCATGGGAGGTCCACCCTCCCCCGTCGGTCAATACATTTCAACTGAAAAAGGTGATGACTAAAAATGGTCATCAACTTTTTTCGGCGGATGCGATGAACAAATTTTACGGAAGTTTGGACGATAAAAGGTCATCAACTTTTTCCTAGCTTGAAGCCTCCCCTCAGTACCCAACATTGACATCGGCATGCAGCTGGCCGGAGGTTGGACCCAAGAAACTGTCATTGACGTCTAACTATTATGCACGTTCATTATAATTCTGGTGCGTTAAGTATTTGTGACGTCATGGAGTGTTTCATCTGCGAAATTGATGCTCCGTGTATAGGTATGCATGATTGTGTTATCAAGGTGTAAATCAAATAAAGACAAGGCAATAGTGCTTTGAATGTGAAGTGGCGATGTTGCTCCCTCAAGCGAGACGGTGCTTGTTTCAGAGATGAAAGCTTTTCAGAGGTTTTTGGAAGCAAGGTTGTGAGGGTTAGGTTTACGAGGGGTTTACGAGGGGATCTCCTCTGAGATGTCCAAGAAAAGTTGTTTACTCATCGTTTGTTTTTGTGCATTGACAGGTGACTTGCTACGATTCCCGTAACATAGGGCCTATGATATCATCATTGTCGAAACTGTACCTCATCGCATGCTAGATCATCACTATTCATCATCATCATCTGTACTGGGAAGTATGTTCGTGGTCATCTTCTTTGCCATTACCATCATTACCACTTTTACACCCCTCCCCCCACCAGCATTCATTAGGCAGAATCGTACGGGCGTTTTGCAGCGGTTAACCCTTCGATCAACCCTGGTCCCAGGTCTACCTTCGGCCCTACGCTTCCATCCTAGAAATCCGTCTGAGACGTTTCTCTTTCACCTTAAGACTGCTCAATTATTATCCCGCCCTGGGTTGGGCTCCTTTGAAGATGCTCTATATACGTATACAGGCCTATTATGCCTATATGAACTTCTGTAATGAATGAATGAATGAAAATTACATAAAAGAAGAACATGAAGGGCTTTTGTTAGGTTGCAAGTTTAAAAAATCACTACCAATTAGCCTACGTGTTCAAATTCATGCATCCATTACTATAAAAATTATGGCTCTAGATATCATAATGGCTGTCAACACAGTACTGCTAATGATTGATGAAGTTATGACAATCATCATCATTATACTCATCATCACCTCTGCAGCTTTCACCATCTTCACAATAATGTCATCGTCATCATTACCATGATCATTGATCATGAAGATTATGCTGCATCTTAGTTCTTACCTATTAATTGTGATGATTTGTGTAGGACTTGTACAAAATATTGAGGTGATCATTCCGTCTACACTGGCAGTCTTTGAGATGGATTATTTGAACCTGACCTGCAATGCGACGGACTACGAATCTAACGCCAGTTTAACGTATGTCTGGACAAGGGTTGCCAGCGGTCAATCTCTTCCGCCGGGTCCGAGTCTTATTTTAGCTCCGATAAGGAAAGATGATGATGGAGAGTATCAGTGTAGTGTCGCCACACAATACAACGAAACGGCAACCGAAATTGTCACACTATCAGTTCAGTGTAAGTAGATTCACTTGACAGTTCTTCTTTTAGAGGGAAGTAGCAGGTGCTCTATTAATGGTCCTGATGTTTCAATAATAAGTCTTACTGCAAATATAGATGTAACTATTATGATAATGTGCACAAAAAAATCTAAAAAGGATTGAAGATACTAACAGAAATTGTTTAAGTGTCTTCATAAATGAATTCAATACACATTTGGATGTCTGACTTTTAGCAAAGATGGAATGAAATACAATTTAGTTTCTTTGCATCATATTCAATTCAATGGGTTTTTATTGAATAAGAATAAGACAAGACAACGGTGCAACAACGTCATAAACAATCAAAGTTTAACACAATATTGTTGTCGCTCAAAGCCAACAGGAAGACCCAAATGGGATAATATTCCAATAGAATGGGTCACCTACAGTTTACATAAGAGAGTAGAACTGTAGGATAACCTATAATCAACTTAACGTAATTATTACAATGTCATATTCTGATCTGATGAAACTAATTATTTAAATTAATTCTTTGTTCTTTCTCTTATAGTTGTGCCAAGATGGACGATGTTTACGGTTAATAAATTTTCTAGTGCAGTAGGAGGACAGGCCATCATTACTTGTACAGTCTTTTCCTTTCCTTCTCCACTCTTCTACTGGATCAACCCACAAAGTGTGAACATCACATCTTCGTCGGCTTACACCATATCTACCTCTGGCGACACGAGTTTGCTGACCATAGGCAGCGTTAAGACGAGCGATTATGGCAACTACATATGTGCTGCTTATAACCCGGCTGGTGTCAGTAAATTCTCTCTACCTCTCATGATACCAGGTGAGTTTTGGCGTTAGATCAAGAAGTAATTGTATTTGTAAGCTTCAATTTATGTGTATTATAGATATGATACAGGATTTCTGTTTGTCAGCCAGTATATACAATCTTTCACCTATGTTCTTAAAATCTAAACAATGACTTACAGTTAACTGCATTTCAACATATGCACACAACGAGCCACAGTATGATTCTGACATATAGCTTGCTTTTCGAGCTCCGCAATTGTCACTTTGTCAAAGCTTTCATTCAAAATTGCTAACCGAGTGCAAAACATACGTTGACCATTATGCTCTATTATCGACATTAAGTGATGTCTGCACTGCCTATATGTTGCTGCTGACTTAAACTGTGACTATTGAGACATGTGAGCAATAGCTATCGAAACTTAAGCTCATAAGAAAAACTGCAGGGTCTACCTACAAAAGTATCCCATCAGAAGAGCGGCTCAATGAGTGGTCAGACCATGTTGTCAACCGAATCTTGACACTTCAAGAGTGGTGGATGATTTTGAATAAGAAAAAGTGTGCAAGTGAATGTTTTAACTAATATTATTCTTCTGTATAGTTTGTAGACTCGGCACTTGTTCAATTTGAGTATCAAACCTATGTTATGTCATATGCAACAGTATTTTTGCAGTTTTCTCTTTGAGATCAAATGGCTTGAAGGGGAGAGGCCCATCACCGAGGCTTTGCACAAGGGCCCGTAATGTCTTGCTATGCCACTGTTTAGGTCACTGTGTAGTAATTTAATTTGTTTCTGTTTAGGTAAACCAGACAGTCCGCTCCAGTGTGACGTTGTCGATGTTGGAAGTAAGTCGGCTGATGTGGAATGTGTTCCGGGATACAACGGGGGCCAGACGCCGTTGCGTTACCTCGTCACCAAAGAGTCTCCTGGAAGCTCAGGACCAGCACAGACCGGTTCATCCATCCGTTCCGGGAACAATGAGAAGGTAGTAATATCTGTGAGCGACCTATCGCCTGGGGTCAACTACACGTTGAAGATCTATGCGAAGAATGATTACGGAGAGAGCGACGACTCGTTTGGGGTCTTGGTCTGGACTTCTTCAGGTAGCCCTACGTCTTTCTTTTGCTAGACTGTTTGCCATAGACTTCTGAAGACAATCAGCATTTGAATGTTTTCTGTGCTAGCCGGTTGTACAAATTAAAAACACATTGGCTGGAGGTTTCTGATGTTCAAGAAGCCGCGAAACAAGCAATTTGATTGTTGGATGTGCTGTTTCTTTACCTTATTTCTGACTAATTCCAAGAGCGCCCTGACTTTAAATGTATCATTGTTCTGCTTGTGTTCTATGTGTAGACTAAATTTGTACCCTGCCACTATTTTGACGAAAGTTGCTCCTCTGACTTGTTGTCTGCTCGAAGAGGTGCTCTAGAAATCTACGGCTGAATTAATTTATCTATTTTGTTTCTCCAGCTGCTCCTTTTCCGCTTGCCATCATAATTGGTGTTGCCGCTGGTGGAGGCGTCCTTCTCATCCTCATCCTCATTCTCCTCATCGTCTGTTGTGTCAGATGCTGCAGCTGCTGTTCCTGCTGCAAACGAAGACAGCTCCAGTCACAAAAGTTGGTCAGTGTTCATTCATTCATTATGGACTTCTATTATAGCTCCTCTGCAAGAAACAAGTCAGAGGCGCTCCGCTCTCTGAAAGAGGCGCTTTATAAATCTATGAATAGAATAGAATAGAATAGCCCAGCCATATTCAAAGAAGGAAGGCTTAAAAGTCGTAGGGTTTATTTGTATCTACCTTGTTAGGTGAAAACAAGAAAAGATTTTCTGGTTAAATACTATGCTGTGAAAATAAAACAGTTGTAAGTTTGAACTCAATTGTAAATTGTAAATAATAGGATTATTTAGAAAATAACTGAATGAGCTGTTAATAATAAATGATTACTGATATCTAAGTTGTAACTCAATTGATTATTGTAAACAATAAGATTGTTTAAAAAATTATGTGAGTTACAGTGAGTGCATTATTAATACTAAATGATTACTGATATCTTTTGTTTAGACAAAATCAAGTGATCGGCTGGTAGAGACGCACACAATTTCCCGACGTTTTCCACCTGGAGCCCAGGTCAATAGTGGTAGTTCCAAACCAACGCCGAACAGAGTTCCACCAACGTTCCTCGATTTAAACCACGATCCAGGAGAAAGTTATGTTGGATGCGAGAACCGTGCTTACGATAGCATTTTAGATAATTGTGTCCGAGGTACTGCCAACGAAAGCTTAGCTTCTGCAGAATGCATGACCGCAAAGGGTCAGCCATCACTGGCCGGATGTGGTGCACTGAGGACCATGATTGAAATGGCACCTCTCGAGAAGCCAAAAGCTAAGCGGTGCAGCATACCAGTTCCACCGTTCCAGCCCGATGTGACTTGGGAGTATCCGAGGGAACGGTTGTACATCCGACAGAAACTGGGGGAAGGTTCTTACAGCGAAGTGTGGCAGGCGAAAGCTGAAGGAATTCTGGGTAGACCTGGACAACGAATGGTCGCTGTGAAAATGCTCAGAGGTACTTTTGTTACTTATTTGAATACTTCTGTATTAATTATTGTTACAATTTGGTCATTAATTTGGGACATTTAGGTCAGCGATTCTCAACATATTGAAATTCATTGGTAAAATTTATAGGATGTTATGTATTTAATTTATAAACATAATTTATGACCTTGCTTGCAAACCACCAACAAATGGCTGCAGACCACTAGTGGTCAGTGGACCACGGGTTGAGAACCGTTGAATTAAGTGATGCTTCCATAGCGATTGCCATTATTCAGTTCAAGAGCAATTCTATGGTTTGTTTGCAACAGGTTGAACTTTTGTTGACTTTTGGTAAATCTTCTGATTTTAATTATAATCGCAGATGAATATACGTCAGAGGAAGAACAGTATCTCTACAAAGATCTCGAAGTGATGAAGCTACTTCAGCCTCATCCGAATATCTTGCTCCTTCTCGGTTGTTGCTCCAGATCGAGTAAGTTTTCAAAGTTTCCCTTCACTTTCTTACCTGCTGATCACTGTAGTTTTCCAATAAATCTACCTATTGTTTTTCCATTTGTTTGAATTGATCAATAAAAAGAATCTGATGTAAAAACATGATGCTATGAATAATGACCCATAAAGTAAGAACATAATATGGTGTTATATTCTTCCATGGTGTTAATGTTCATTTTGCATGTTGCTTGCTAAAAAAAATTCTGAGAAGCTGTTAAACGTTTTTGAAAGTTTAATGAACAGAGAAAGATGTTAAGTATAAAAGTGACTTAAAAAGTTTGGAATTGTGGAAATGAAATGCTTTTATCTGAGACGCTTCTAGAGAATAGTTTGTAGTGGCAATAGTGTCGAGCAATGTTGTTTATGTGAGCATTGAATATATATTCATTACAGTTTCATTTAATGACTAAGCAATTAAATAATTCGAAGGCCATATTTCATGGTGAAGAGTAATAATACCTGATTGTATTTCTGCCTGTCTAGGACCCCTGTACCTGATCATGGAACTGGCAACGAATAGCAGTCTGCTGAACTTACTGCGACAACAGCGTCAAGCGTTCAGTCCCAACAATCTAGATGAAGACCAACCGCGGGCGACTAGTCAACGACAAGTCAACCTGATGATGCACGACTTGATGAAGTTTGCACTTCAAGCTGCTAGCGGACTGGACTACATCTCCTCCAATCAGGTTATCAGAAGATCCTGTAGCATCCAGTGTAATGTGCACTGATTGGTCCAACATAGGGAAAGCCTCAGAATTAGTATCTTTAAAGGTATGACTGTAAAAATTTCTGTATACAATTACAACTTACGAATGTTTCTAGTTGTCTTGCGAAGAAAAACCCGAAACACTAACCTGTTCACAATGTGTTTTGCATAAATTGAACCATTCAGTTTTTGTCAGTTCAAGAGTTGAAAGATAGTTTGAAAGTTGTGGCAAGTAAAGAGCATAATGTTGAGTAGTGAATGCAGAAATGTCAGCCAGCAACGATGTTCTATCTTTCATTGTTTATCATGGACGAAATAAATGGTTTTAGTTTATTAATTGTGTGAGCAGCTGATCCATCGTGACTTGGCCGCTCGAAATGTTCTTCTCGATGAGCAGATGGTCTGCAAGATATCAGACTTTGGATCGCCAGAAGATGTCATCGATGTGCGTCAGTACGAAAGCAAGACAAGGGTAAACTCAATACATTAACTAAAAGCAAAATGTTGCTATTATTCACCCATACCTGATTAACAATATACCATGTATACTGTCTGAATTTGCAAGGTAAACAAAATAGCAAGTTACAAACACTAGGATGCTTACTTAAATGCCTACTGATTGTGGAAATTAATGTATTGTGCTGGATATACTTGTGATTTGATTGCAAGTAGCTTTTTCTGAAGTTTTTCTAAACCGTTGGATGTTGCAAATGAATTTGAACTATTTGTGTATGTTGTCATTCGTGAGAAACTTGCAGTAAATCTTTAACAGTGCAATACCTCAGCCTGTACATTTCTATATGACCATTAATATGGGTCCTAATCCATTAGGTGAATTGGGCAAAATTTTGTGAATAAGATACTGGTACGCGCTGGTTTGATTTTCCATAGCGACGATTACCACTGCGCTGGATGGCACCAGAATCGCTGACAATGTCAGAATATTCTGTTCAAACCGACATTTGGTCATTTGGAATTCTCATGTGGGAAATTATGACACTCGGTGAGTTACAAATCTTATCCAATGTGAGTTGCTGTTATGACGATCTCGGTCTTAGTAATCATATTGTGTGAGTTCTTTACTGATGATATTGCTCTTATGAACGATATCACTGATGTGAGAAGGTGTGGCGTTTCGACGTGTCAACACCGACCTAGTATGTGCTTTCTTCCGCACGGCCTGGGTTGGGAGCGCCTCTGAGTAGAAACCTTGAAGGGGTGCTATATAAATTTGGATTGATTGATTGATTGATTGATCACAACCTGTAAATTTCCTTTTATATGACACTCCTATATGTGGCCAATTCAAGGACATAATACGGAGTTGCCTTCGGAAGTGGCTCCAAACTCACATTTCTCCTCAACTTTCAAGCACTTCGATACCTAATTGCATTTCCATCTGGCAACTGATATCTCAATATGACCTTACATGCATTAGAAACTTTTTATATAAAGTGCGTTTGAGTAGAGTTACTCTGTGAGATGCACTATATATAAATCTAATATAATATCTAATACAATACAATACAATATAGTAATTATAATAAAACAATACTTATATTTACCACATAACTGTTAGTTAAATAGATGGATGTAACAGCTTTTCGTTGCTTTGATGATGATATTGTCACACTTAGTTAACATGCAGCTTGTTTTCAAATTGAGTTTGGTAAATATAACAGAATCTCGTGCTTTTTAAATTACCAAATGGCGTTTGTTGTTGTTTATCGTTTATTTTCAGGTTCAACACCGTATCCTGGTCTTAGTGGTCCACAGGTCCTGGACATTGTTCAGAAAGGAAGCCATATGTCAAAACCATTCCAATGTCCAGATGCAATGTAGGTTTCATGGGTTCTACTGCTTTATCAGATTCTACTTCCTAAGTCCACTCACAAAAGAGCCACAATCACAGCTTCTGCTTTAATAAAGTGCTCAATCTCTATCGGCATCAATTTGTGTCTCTGGTTTAAAACTTATATTCGATATACGAGACAGTTAATAGTTGGAAGTCAGCTGTGATGCAGTGCAGCACCTCTGCTTTTTGTAGTATTTAACCTATAAAGTATTCTTGTAAGATGACATTCAGATGTATTCAGATAGGCCTATGCATCACAACAGAACCCAACTGCTGGCATTAGTTTATTTAACCGAGACGGTTGTTTCAAACCCATGGTGCCATATTGTATAGCGTTAGGCCAGCTCACTTGTATTAAAGAATGTATAATGAGAAAGCAGATTAATCGGTTGACAAGCACGACCTAACAGAACTAATCTAAATATACTTTGATAAGACTGTTCAGTGTTCACAACTTCTTGATTTACAGCTGAACATGTTCCGTTGTGAATATTTGCTCTTGGAAATGTAATAATCATAAGCAAACTTATTGTTCTCATCTATACAAAGGCAAAATGGTCAATTTTGTTGATAGCTAGTTTGCCAAAGGCAAAATGGTCAATTTTGTTGATAGCTAGTTTGCCATGATTTCTTGTTGAAGCAATAATTATTGTTGGGAAGTTTGTAACAGATCTTGTTTTGAATTAAGGTTTCTTCTGATGAAGAGTTGCTGGAAGTTCTATCCGTCCAAGCGACCGCAGTTTCTGTCCTTGAAAACGAAGCTCAGTCACCTGGTGGAAGAGTCTGTAAATGACTGTATCTACGTCGACCAAATGGCAGAGAATGTCTACGAAATCTTGAACAATCAACCCGGAGAGAAGTGCTGAACAACTCAACTCATCAAAAGCTTTCCTTCTGGTTGCTTCTTGGGATGTCCATATAGGCAACACTCACTCCACAGGAGTGCAGCTGTCCAACCTGCGGCCCCCGCCAGCCAGTTTTAAGTGGCCCGCCAGATTAAGCTGGCTAAACTTTATAGCAGTTCGTGTAAAAATTATGCCAAAGAAATTATGCCAAAGACAGTCTCTAGCCTATTTTTTGTAGCTATTTATTCGTCAAGTTGTCTCTTCGTTTATCATGTGAACACTTAAATCCAGTTCCCATGACACATACTCAATTGCAATTATTCACTGTGATTGTTTTATTAAGCCAATGGAGAGATCTGAGGACCGGAGCTTCATTAATTTAATTGCCGATTCAGTTGCAAGGATGGGCTGAATATTTGAGATGGCAGGCTGATGCAGGCCTATGGGCCAGGCCTGTTTTATATATCTATATGCATGTTTATTCATAATGTGTAATCATATTGCGTTCTTGTCAATATGAGCGTAATAAATGAAGATTATAATTATATATAAATTATATAGTCTTTTATATACATATATATAATAGGCCTATCAACCGGGTTATTGACGTGCAGTAGGCCGATCTTCCTGTTTAGATACCATGTGTAGGCCTACCCCGGAAGATATTAAGTTTCCACTCTAGATCCTTGATAGTTCGCGCCTTCGCTGTATACGAGAGGAAGGGCGATAAATTGACCTATATTATATAAAATAGGGTCTAATTTAGCTTTGTGAGAAGCAGGATGCTAACGCTGTCAACACACAGGCCTATATCCGTGTACCTTCAGCCTAATGCTAACCATCGGAGGCGGCGATCTTGTCGGACAAGCGGCTGGAGTCCATTGCACTACGACGCTCCCCAGACCCCTTAGTCGTTAGTCGTGACATAGGCCTACATTGTCCCAGTAGTCAAAATATCTTCAATAAAATATGCACAGATTCATTCATTCTGAGCATTTGT
>JAQFXW010005530.1:0-10345 GCA_034693945.1 Dendrobaena attemsi
CTCTTACAGACCACTACTACTCAGAGGCGGTCCCGACTACAGCCCGCAGGTGTGTCGGAGTTTACACGCCGAAGCGCTTGAGCAATTGTGAGTGAAGGACTTGCTAAAGGTCCTTACGCTGCGGGTGGGATTCGAACCCACAACCCTTCGGTTGTAAGGCGGCGACCTTCACCACTACACTACCACGTCCCTATGGCCTAGGCCTATGCGTGTAGGTCTATGTATGTATGTTGGCCTATAGATGTTGGCTGATGTATGTAGGCCTAGGTATGTATATGTAGAGTGAGAAAAGTCGACTTTGCCGTGCACTGCAGTTCATACTATCAGTTAGACGAGTATACTTGGGCCCACGTTTAAAGGCCAATTGTTACAGACGAGTATACTCATGGCGAATGGTAAAGGGGCTAATAGTGCCTCTCCCTGTACAACTAATCAGAGAGGTGTTCCCAGTGTATTGAGTCCCATGATAAAAGAAAGGTTTTAAGACGCCAGGCAGAAACTGTACTGTCAGTTAAGATTATGGAATTAGTAGTCACTGAAGGAAGATTATTCCAGAGCAAAGGACCAACGTATGAAGCGACCCAAGCAAGCAAAGCCAACTCATGGGTGTGTGTACACAAATGAGTGCGCACGTGTGTGCTTGAAGAAGTTTTCTCTACTAACTCGGTGCTGAGACTATCATTAACGGAATTGACATTATTGCTGACACGTAGGCAGTCTTGTGGATTGAGTATGTCCTTGCAGGGCGCTATATAAATTTCCGAAATGAATTCTGAAGAAGTTGCTGCAAACTGTGCTACATCTTACACTAGCATTCAGACTTCACAGAACACTTCAAATTAGGTTCTGTTGATGTTCTGCTAAGCAATTTGTCAAATACAGTTTCAATTTTGTATGTGAAAGGTCAGCAATTTTCTTTTATTTATCTTATGTTTATCTTCAGGTAGCGTAGTGGATGAACCTGAATACAAGTAATGAATGATTACTTTTTGTATAGTTTACAATTGAAGAACAAGCGTTTCAGAAGTAAGTGCAAACAACCTGCATGTTATAAGATGATCATTGCTTCTATTTGCATGATGTTCTTGTATTTTAGATAATATGAATGCCTTTTATTGTCCTCCACCTGATGAAGATGTAGTTTCTCCAGTCGAACTCTGCATCCGGACCAAGTATGCAAACTTACTAGAACATCTTCTAATCTTTAATCGCAGAAATTTGTATAGTGCCTATCTGCCCCTTCAAGATCTCTATACAGAGTCTGTCCTAATCTATAAGATGTTAAGTGTCAACATGTAGTATGACTTAGCAAAGCAGTGCACAGTAGACTAGAAGCACCACCTCAGAAGCAGACAAAGTCAGCAAAAGGATTCCCATCTAATAACCGAAATATGGTATGGATGTCCAGAGTCTCATGGTCAGACGATCATTCTTTGGACTGTATAGTGAACTTGTTACTGCTGGCAGTTGAATTTCCAGTTGCAAAATACTACTACTATTAATGTTCTAATTGCATTACTTACCAAACTACTGGTAAGTACAATCCCATTTCCTTAAACCTAAGATTCTAGACTTAAGATCAGAGAATATTTTATTTCGATTCCATCTACCTCCCAACTTGGCTATAGTTACAAAATACGCTACTTGCTGACAGATGCAGACATAACAATATAATGACAAACGATTATGGGTGATCACTGGCAACAGATAGCCTACATTCAGTACTTGCTAAATTGCAGTCATTTATGTAGCTCTCTCTCCTTCTCTCTCTCTCTCCCTCCCTGCCTCCCAATCTCATTCATCAACAGCTACCTCCTCAATTATGGCCTCTATGAAGACTTAATCATGTCTTAATCGGAAACAATCTGGCTGCTGTTAATATAAATAATCGGTGGGAAGCAGAATAAATTTTCCATTTTTATTTTAGGTGGAACAAGGCAGAAATACACTGGAATGGAGTAGAGCCTCTTATTTGACATTTTCTCTAATTTGTGAAGAAACAATACTTGAAAACGCTGATCAGGATACTATGAAAGCATTCCATTTGAGACAATAATCAAGTCTTCTTTCGTAGGAAATGTTTTGCAAAGGGCAAAATAGCTATTGTGATTGAATTGTTTGATTTTATTCTCATCACTCTCCATAAAAGTCCAGGGGTTGGAGGTGGCATCGAGTATATTTATGCAATCGTGGGCTGTAGGCTACTGTTTTCATAGCATTTGCCAATCATTCTGATGAATGATAGGCTCTTAAATATGGTCTGGCACCAACAGGGGTGGCGGTCGGTTAATAGGCTTAATAAAATTATAGACCTAACAATTTACTGGAATGCGTGGGTTCGGGGCGAAATCTGCTCGACTTTACCGAGACCGTTACAGCCGCGAGACTGTTAGCGAGAGCGTTAGTGAGACCGAATTAGCATAATTATAAGCAAATTATATATGTTGATTGTTTAGGACTTTAGGCGATTCAGTCAAGTAAGTTGATGTTATGGCTCTATCCACGCAAGTAATCGATGTATGGGCAGTTTCCATAGTCAAGTACCGCATTGCGCAACCGATCGACGGTCCAGATCCCTGTACTTCTTGTTGGGCAGAGGAGCATCTTTGCCTGCAAGGATGCGTTCAATGTTCATTCGATCGATGCTTTGTTCTTTTTGGAGTTTCTTTCCAATTGATTACTTCAAAAGTTAGATGTGCTATTTGTATTAGTTGTAACACGGAGAAGACGAGTTAAAGTTCGTTATTTGTGGCTACTACCAAATAGGCCAACGCTCTTCAAGTAGCCTACGTCTAGTCGTCTATCAATGTTTTAATCAAAGCATGTCGGTCACTTCACATGACCGTGTTTTGGTCGCTCCGAATTGTCCGTCTCCGAATTGTCCGCTCCGAATTGTCCTAGCACTCTTTAACAGTAGGCCTAACTATTGAATTGAAATGAGGATGAAACCCATTCCTCTTTATTACATGCTTAAACCTATATAATTATGGCCTTCCATTTTTTTCATACATTCATTTCGAGCAGAACCAGCTGGTCGAGCTGGATGAAGAATTTGTGCTTAGTTGGGTTCCGCTGATGTCTGCAGTAGAGCTGTACCGATAACCGGTATCGGCGTCGATATCAAGGCAATCGCATAATCGGTATCAGCAGCCATAATCGGTGCCGATATAAAACATATTTTTTCTTGGTTTTGACGAATTGCCAGTTATCGTCACTTGCCAGAATACGGCCAAATGATTGAAAACTACTTCCTGGTGTGTACCAACGGATGCCGACTCATCGCCACCCCCATTGTAGGCCTATTAACATGCTGGATGCATTGACGATAGTAACCATGCTGGACGCATTGGCGATAGTAATCATGGAGATCTATTACTTATGCGTAACATCAATATCTATAATTGTTTACATGTCGTCTATGTGAACGTTTTAGAATCACGATCGTTTAATATAATAATTATTAGGCCTATTATTATCAGCTATAGGTCGTTTTTCCGTTCTGCTAAATAATTTAGTTGACGAATAATCTGTAATGAAATTATATTGCATGCTGGGATAGCTATTAATTACCATGCAGTGGACAACGAATATACAGCTCGGCATAAACATTGATAGCGCACGCCTCAGTCTCAGTCGCCGGCTCGAGCTGTTCCGGCCACCGCCAGTAGCGCTCGGCTACCCAAGGTCAGTTCATGGTTCCGCGGTATCTCACGGCAGCTCGCGCCTTCTTGGTCGTGAGTCCGTCCCTTTATAGAACAGTCTGCCGCAGGTCATAAAACTTAGTTCCTTTGTCAATCCAGGTGACATTCTCAGCTCTCCTTAAGACACATTTGTTTGAGATCGCCTTTGTGAGTAACATAATTATAGGGTGCTATACAATAGTTGATGTACATAGTAGGGCTACGTCATTAGTGAACTGTGGCATATTAATGCCTTAAATAATTAATGTATCAATGCTTGAATGCTGCTATTAGTCTCTCATTAATACAGAATTCCAGCCGGTGGGGTATAGTACTCTCAACACCCAACGTACGTAAACTAAATAGACACATTTAAATTTTCGAAATAATCGGTATCGGCATAGTTGGCTAATCTAATAATCGGTTATAATTGGTTTCGGCATAATCGGCAAAAGTGACATCGGTACAGCTCTAGTCTGCAGGTAGAGTTGCTCCAGGTGTGGCTGTACATTCAGACGACCAGAAGCGAATGTTCCATCTGGCACTCCTTCTCAAGTTCCTAACACCTGCATTCCTGTATAGTGTGCATAGCGCTAGTGAACAGTTATCCGACTATACTGTGTCCCGATACAAAGCAGACCCTTAGAAAAGTGTCATAGCTTGGTCAAAACATTTTAGCACTTGTCTGAAATTTATAAACAACAACAGTAGCCATATTACAGGATGTTCGTGCCAGCAGTTTTCCAGGCGTCGTGCTTCCTTTCCTTCCGGATCTTGTGTCGTCGCAGGTCTAGATTTGAGGAGGGTGGGGCAAGAGCATCTTTTCTAAATATTCATTTACAGTGAAATGTTTTAAAGCAAAAAACTATAATATCCTCTATGCATTCGCTTGTCTTTAGAGGTCATGTATAGCTACATAATTGTTACCGGTATACTTATACATATATTGTATGTTCATTGAGCAATGCATGCCGTTAGACATGTTTTGGAAATCTGTCTCTACATGTAAGTCCAACACCTCTGCGCGCTGCATGGTAGCAGTGTGCCATGGGCATACAAGTTTGGTATGGGAAGCCTTTACATACAACATACTTACATACATACATACATGCATTGCATACTTCCATATATGCATACATGCATTGCATGCAGGTATGCACACTTACACGTATAAGCAAGTACACACATACATACATGCGTGATATAATGTATGTTCGAAACACTAACAAACAACAAAGTCTTCAGACGCCGGCGAAATGCAGAGGGAGAGATGGAAAGAAGTTCTAGTCTAAAGGGTGGGTCAGTAGCTTAGTTGAGAGAGCGGCTGGTCGATTATCTAAGTACTGATCTGGCGGCATGAGATCGAGTCCCACATAGGTCAGTAATTTATCGTGTCAGTTGCTCACCCCCACTTCTGGTTTGGCAGTACCAGCAGTGTTCCAGTTCTTAGGCCATTAGTATAAGTCGAACTCGCTGTTAAACCGACCTGCGTGTCGTGCTATGTATTTCGTATAACCTGTCTGTAATCATGTTGCGGTCTGTCAATGTGAATTTAATAAACAAATATATGTTTTTCAAGTCACGAAGAATACGTTTCCAGGCTGAATGTCCATAGGCAAAGCTTCGAGTTTGAGACGTGGCAGATCGCATGAGAGGAACAAGTAAGTAAAAGGTCATGAGAGACAGATCGCAAAGACCTGCGACCAGGCAGATAAGAGACCGGTATGCATAGATCCATGAGATAGCAAGGAGATGAACCAGCAATACAATTTCGCATAACAGAGGATCTTGAAGTGGATGCGCTGTTGGACAGGAAGCTGTGCATGTATACAGACAAGGACTATTGTATTGTATTGTTTTGTGTTGTATCAGGATTGTTACATACTACAGTAAACATGTTCTGTACTGTATTGTATTAGAACTTTTACCTAGTGCATCTGAGAAGAGCAAGTCTACTCAGAAGCATGTCATACACGCAGGGGCTTCTATCCCTATAGGCTACCAAGCGGGCGCAAGTGAGCCCAGTAGAAAATATGGGAGGACTATTTTATAATGTATAATTTTCTGAAATAGGAGAAGACTGATCAGAGGAGATGAAAGAATGTTGTTGAAGGGGGAAACGGAAAGTCGTGAGTTTTTTTTAGCTCGGCTGCTGGGGGAGGGGGATAAGCCCCTGCATGGAATCATGGACAGATCTGATGGGGTTCTTCCTAAGTCCAATAGTAGCAATGTTTGTCATCGCAATACAAGCTGGGTATGGCAAGGGCTACTGTATTGTATCAGGACGTTTTGCATACTACAGTAAAGAAATATTGGGTAGGCCTACCTCAAATGATAATATGGCGCTTATTCAACCGGGCGAGTGACAGCGGAAGTTGGCAAACCTAACAAGGTACAATTCTAAAATATGGAATGACTCTTTCTATTTACTGTTTGAAAAAGTGGGGGGACGGTACCCCACTTCAAAAAGTTGGAGGTACATGTACCCCTTGTACCCCCACAAATTACGCCTATGGCGCCATGTATTAATCAGGCCTGCGGAAGGTCCAGCCCCCCTTCCGCCATGGGGTCTCAAAAACTAGAAAAATTAGGGTATGACTAAAAAGGGTCATCAACTTTTTGGACGGTTGCGATTAAATCATTTTCTGAAGTTGGGATTAAAGAAAAGTCTTCAACTTTCTCGGAAACTTGCAGCCCCCCCCCATGAGCGGAACCCAAACTCCGCCCATGACTCCGATTAACCACTCCAGGAGATTATAGTTCGTAAACTTGACAAGCTCAGCAATATTTCCAAGTGGCGATAGGATTTCGTGGTAATATGGCTACTGTTGCTGTTTATAAAGTTTCAAATATAGTTTTGAACGAGTTATGATACTTTTTTAGAGGCCTACTTTTATTGGGACACGGTTTAAACTGCAGCAACAGGTGCGAAGTAAGCCAACCCCCGATGAGATGTGGATGTGAAGGACTATATCTACATGATGATCACGATGTACGTGTGTCACTGTAGCGACACGAATGTGCTGAGCAATACGATATGCCTGCTTCCAGCGCCGCTGCTGTAATTTGACGTCTGCAGCCTATAGGCCTAATGACAGCAGACGTTATCACTGAAATCACGCGAAATCATGTGCGAACGAAAAGTAGGGTCAATGCGATTGCTTACTGATCGATTGGATTGATAGATTAGACCCCTCGGTCTATTCTAATGCATAGGGATTAGGAACCTACACAAGCAATATAAATACATCTAAGCTTGACAGCCGAAGAGAACTTGATGGTTGGCTAGCTCTGTCGTTGAAACCTGGATGTGATATAATTTATTGTCTCAGGCTAAACCCAACTAAAACCGAATAGGTCAATATTGGGCTAAGAATCAAACAGTAGGCTATTCTACTAGCCTACTGAATTGAGTGACTTTTAAAGTTAAATGTGAACTACATCTACTTATTCGAATACAATTTTGACAAATAATTTAGTATAAGCTTAGACCTACTCGCATTGCAGAATAATGGATTTCATGATGGAACTGTCACGAAACTCGTCAGAAGTATCTCCGAACCAGCAGAACACAAGCGAGACATCATCTGATACTCAGCTGAGTCTGATTGGGGCGAATCAAACGAGCAGTTTGTCGTCTGCCCAGAAATCCGTAATTGTCAAGTGTACGTTGATGTTGGTCGTAGTCGTCGTCGGGATGTTCGGTAACAGTCTGTTACTGGCTGCATACAAGACGACGCCGAGTCTGTGGACCAAGTCGAATCTGCTCGTTGCAGGTCTCGCCATCGTCGAGATCATTCACTCGGGACCAACACTCGTCTACTACGTCACTTACCAGCTGTTGATCTACGTCTTCTACAACGATCCTTGTAAATACCAGACTCTTGTCGCCATATTTACTCCTCTCCAGAGAATGTCGGTGAAAGTGATCAATGTGACGTTCGTCGTAATTGCTCTGGACAGATACGTTGCGGTCGTCTATTCCATGCATTATGAGACCAAGATCACTGAAGCAAAGATTAGGTTCGCAATCGGACTTTGTTGGATCTATGGAATCGTCGAGACCCTAATCTTCTATTGTTGGCTGATAAATGCCAATTGGTCATCATGCAATTCTAAGTATCCGACACTACTATTAGATATCGCTGACCTCAACGATTATTCGTGGACGTCACTTATCATGATTCTAGTTTACGGACGGATACTAATGATTGCAATCAAACAGCAGAAGAAAATATTCATTGGTGAAATACCGACAGCTTTACGTAACCACACTGAGTGTAGCAATCCAAACGAAAGAAGTGCTGAGAGTGACATAATAGCAAAGAAGAAACGCAAGGAGTTCAAAGCAACTCGTATGACAGCCGCCATTGTGTGTCCGTACGTTATTTTCTGGCTACCTTTCAACATAGGAAGAGCATTGCAAGCGTCTGGCGTTGAACAAAGCTACGTTAATACCATACTGGACATAGGTTTAGCTCTCGGTTCTGCAATTCAAGCGGTTGATTGGATCATCTACGGAGCCGTAAATAAACAGTTCAAACGGGCGTTTCAGAGACTTCTTAAACTGAAAAGCAGTACTGTTGTAGTTGATCAGTAATTGCAAATTGCGATTTTGAAGGAATTCATTGGACGCGAATTACACTAAAAAGCAGAACAAAGTGATTAAACTTTCGAAAAACTACTAACCCAGGCCTAAATGTATTATCTCTTAAAGTAACAGTAAGCTAACTTGGTTGTTTCTACTGTGTAGCCTATAGATTTGTGTAGCTTGTCTCCTGACATTGCAGTTTCGACAACGCCTTTGAAGAGATGGCAGAATGCTGCGTCGGTCTAAACTAGGCCTGTAATTATAAGCAGAGTCCAGCAGAAGCCAGGACCTGGTGTAGATCGAGAACTATAACACGTCCAGCCAGGTAGGATGTAAGCCAATCAAGAGGCATAGCCGAGATGCCAAATGAAGTGGAAAGACGACGCTATTTTTCGGTCACGTTCTCAACCCTGCTCAGCTAATAACACTGTTCTTAATAATTACTGTTCTAGTTAAATCTAGATTACACTATTGTTTAGTCAATAGTGTTACAGTGTTACCAATAACTATGAGCCTACATAGTTACATGTAAGTCTGTCTTAATGTAGGCCTGCAATAACGGAGCACATTTCGTAATTATTAAACGTATTAAATTTTCTCGATTCTGATGTGCTTTCAGCACCCGTGTTAAAGAAATTTGTAGGACCTAATCCGACTTCTTATTTAAAAATCAACATTTTAATCTTATCATCAGTCATCCCGCTTAATTATTTCCGTACTTTTATCATCGACAATTCTGTTAGAATAAAGAAAATCGTGGCTTCGTTCGTCATCTCGGTTCTGTTATAGCCTAATAATAAAAGAACTCGTGGCCTACTGCAAGTTATTTGGTCCCCGTTGATAAGTTTGCCGTAAAACTTAGAGAATAATCTTAGGCCTAGGCCTACTGCTTACCTTATACGCTATAAAGTCACCCTAGTTCTGTTTCAATAACATTGCTTACAATTCCCGTTTCTGTAAGTATATAAGTTTGGCGTAAAACTTCGAGAATGTTATTGCATTGAATGCGTCGTAGTCCAAGTTTCATAGTTTTAGAAATTTTCCACAATCGTTATACTTGAGATGTGGGTGAGTAGACTTGGAAATGAACTTGGGATTTGTTAATAAAAATGGAGAGCGCGGTGTGATAGGATAATTATTATGTGAGTAAGCCTAATGCTGCGGTTAGTAAAAATAGGTCGTTGTTAAAGCATTCTCCGTTTGTGTTATTCCGAAGAGCGCGGCAGCCATGTCGTTAAGCTATGACGTGGGAGTCGTTTAAGTCGGTTGTTATATGATCTTAGGATTTGATCAAATGGCGTATTGACCTATTTTTCGATAAAATTTAAAATTGTAATATTTTAATTTAAAAAAAGGATAGTTATGCGCGTTGCGAGATAGCGCTGCGAGAAAGAGTTCGCTAGTGATTCTGATAGAGTAGTCTGCTATAACCTTCTCTGGACTTTATGGATGTTCGTTTGCGTTCTGTTCGCCTTACGGCGATAGCATGTCACGTGATTTGGGTAAATATATTATTTATTATAACGATCGAGGCTGATGAATTAATTGAATTCTGATGGAACTCATCTCCATGCAGCTGTCATCTTCACGATCGAATTGAGTGAAATCGTAAAGAAATCACTCTGCCATTTACTCAATTTATTGTTCACAAATATAAATTTTACAGTTATAGGCCTAGTAAGAAGACTATAGGCCTAAGCAGCAGTTATTTTTATTTTATTTATTTACACATTTCTAAACCACCCCTTCAGCGGCAGTCCCGATTACAAGCCCGGGGCCGGAGGTGTGTCGGAGTTTAAACGCCGAAGTGCCATGAGCAATTGTGAGTGAAGGATTTGCCCAAGGTCCGTATACTTGGGTCTGAATCGAACCTGCAACCCTTCGGACGCAAGGCGGCGACTATCCCACTGCGCCACCACGCCCCACACAATCAATTGAACCGTACATGTAGCCTATAGAATTATAGTGGTCCAAGTGACATAAACCTGAATTTGAGAAAAACGGACTTTAAGGTTTTAGCCTACAGTTCTTGTAAATGATTTGGGGGGGGGGGTCAGAAATTTTTTCTTTCCAA
>JAQFXW010005531.1:0-10345 GCA_034693945.1 Dendrobaena attemsi
CTATCCAGGAAATTCGGAGTCTTTACAGATAGCACGCCACCATATGCTATGGCCTTAAAAGCCAAAGGGACCCCAAAAATTGAAAGGGGTGGAGTCTCCTTTCCGTTTGACTTGGACTCCAGATTTTGCGACCGGGTGCGTCCAGGACTCCGGAAATTCAGGCGTTAACGGAATCATTGCATGTATGTGATATCGATCCAATAGTGTCTGGGGCAAAGTCTCAGAAGCCAAAAGTATTTTGATAATTTGATGCCAAATGAAGTACATTTTTGTCCCTTTTTTTTTACTATTTTCGAACTGCAAAACAGCTTTTACAACTGCACAAATTTGATTTAGAACTGCATATTTGTGTGCATCTGCACGCTAAGAAGAAAAGCCCTGGATAGCGCGCTTTAAATTATAGCCTAATGCGCTTTTAAAATATATATAATTATAGACCTATGACACGCGTACATGGGTACGTGGGCACCTTGGGCAAGTCCTTCACTCATCATAGCTGGGGTGCTTCGGCGTGCGAACTCCGACTCCGACATACGTCTGAACCGCCTCCGAGAAGTATTTTTGTATGTATGCATGTATGTGTGAATTTCTATACCGCCTCTTGCAGTCCACTACTATTTAGAGGCGGCCCAGACTACAGCCCAAAGGTGTGTCGGAATTTTACACGCCAAAGCGCTTGAGCAATTGTGAGTGAAGAACTTGCTAAAAGTCCCTACGCGGTTGGTTGGATTCGACCGCCATGCACCCTTCAGTTGCAAGGCGACGACCTTCACCAGCTGCTTTTTCATTTCTAAATGTTTGTCATATAGCTACCAAAAACTTAGAAATCTTTGTAATATTTCTCCTCTTTCCCTCGAAGCTCCTTTTAGAACTTTTTCTCTTGTGCACTGCTTGCGATTCTCCCCTATGCAACATCCAGAAGTATAGTCTGCTATCATGTTAACATTCCACTGATCCCGATGCCTCCATTCCATTCCCTTTATGTCCTGGTGGAATCTCTCTCCTTGTTCCTCACTGGCAGCACCTAGATTTTCTGGGAAATAGCTTAGATGGGAGTTCAGAAAGTGGAGCGTAAAGCTCATTGAGCAGCCCAAGGCTTTGAAGTTCATCATCAAGTTTCCTGTATACGATGTTCTCGAAGTCAGTGTCTCTATGTTTGCCAAGAAATTTTCTACACCTTTTTTTTATAGGATTTCCAAACCGATTTCTCAATTCCCGTCTTGAGAAAAGTAAGGCACGGACGTAGTCTTTCTCCGGTTTTGAAACCAACTATAAAAGAAGTTCCAGAGGTCAGCAGTTCTTCTCCTTGAGTCTAGCTATAGCCTAGCAATTGAGCAGAATCTATCGGAAGAGCCAGATTTCGAATCAAATAGTTCAGTTGTAATTGTAACAAAAATTGAAGCTCATTGCAGGCCCTGCTCAATTTCGCTGTCAAGAGTTACAGACACGCTTATGAAAACATGACAAGAATTCTTGTGTCTCCGTTACTGCCATATAATCAAATAAATTAAATGTTATCATAATGTGCAGGTATACTTATAAATGTTTTAAATGGAGATAATTTCTGCGTTAAAATTGAAACTTTCAGACACAAAATCCCAATTTGTGATAGAATTTTTACAGTATTTTCCTAATTTGTATAAAAACGGTACGTGATGGAATTTTTAACAATATTTTTCCTGAAATCATCGTGGGAAAATGTATAAGAAGAACCATTCACTTTGAAGAAAAACATTTAATCGAAGACCTGTGTTATACATGTCATTCGGAGTCTTTTCACATGTGTCTTTTCAAGCAATATACATGAGACAAATACGTGTCTCTATATAGACTACAACCACGTGGTTATAATAGAGTCCATACACTAGACCAAGAATTCCGTTCATCTCTCTACTTTTAAACAGAGAACGAGTTTTTGCCGCGAATGTTGCTTTGAATTTTTTTTAAATAATCAGAATTACAGTAGGCCTAAGTCGACTCACTAGAAGTGCTGAAACTTTTGTTGAGTTTGAAATATTATGATGACTTTTGATCGTTTTATATTTATGAATTACGGTATATAGGCGTATACCTTCAAACCTGGGAAATTTCATTTAAAATATTTAACTTTTTGCGGAAATATTAGCAAAAAAATGATAAACGTTATTTGAACCATCAAAGAGCACTGATGGGTGGCGTCACTAAAAGTTGAATAACGTTTGTTCTGTTTTAAATATTTTGGTGAAATTGGCAGTTACGTTTAAATATAACTCGCATTTCAGCCTGTAATATACCTAATTACCTATATATATATACTTTTGACCGAAATATTAGTAGAAACTTAGGAAGTCATTTATTGGTTCGCCGGTTCATCCTGTAGAATGTAGATCTATATTATCATTCTGAGGCTTACTTGTAGGCCCTGATTGATTGCATTAAAGGCTTTTAAGCCCTTGGGACTTATATGCAGCACAGTCAATTTGCACACTAGACGCTCATTTAACATCGGTTTCTATTTTTGCGCAGTCGAGTGTGTGCAGATCGTATCGTCGCAGGCATTTGACGGAGTATATACTGACCATTAAATTGACTAAAATGCGAACTCTTATAATGAAGATGAACTCGTATATCGTCATTGATAAAATAACAAAAATAGTTATTAACGAAGTACACGTGGACCCTCAGTGTACTTCAAATTAAATTAGCTGAAAAGCGGAATAGATTCTATTAGGCCTACATCTGATCTGTTGAAATCGACGAGTTAGGCAATCTTTCAAACGAAGAGGATTGGGTGCATATTTTGTAAATTGCGGTTACAAGTCTAAACTTCACGTAGACAGTTTTTCATCTAATTCTATAGCCGTACCTGACAACGACGGCACACATTTCATGATCATCATCATCATCATCATCATTGCGGTCCATGGGCTCAGCGCCCGTTGGTGTCAATCGCATGTTTCACCATCAATCTCAATTTGACTCTCCTGTGTCATTCTGCATTCAGAAAATTGTTTGTTTGATGAGTCTGTCATTTTGCATTCTGCATACATGACCGAAAAAGTTTAGTTTTCTTTCCATTATCATTAAATAAGTGGGAAACACAAGAAACATCAAATTTTGTTTGATGTTTCTTGTGTTTCCCAATCTCGCGCGCAACCCCACATTTGTTATCTTCTGCTCCCGTCTGATGTATAGTATCCTTCTGTAGCATTTCATCTCAAACGCCAATGGTTTGTTAGTTTCATGTTTGAGTAAAGTCCATGTCTCGCGAGCATATACAATAGTATACTAAATATGCATATTTTCATATACATATGCATGTAGCATTTCATGCCAGCGTTTAAAAATGGAATCATGCATGTTTGTAATACTTTTGGTCAATTTTTTGATCTAATTTATTATGAGTAAATTGCAAAATACTCCTCATTGGCGGAAAACATCATTGAGCAATTCATGTACACAGGTGAGCCATGCAATAAACCTACATTCTCAGCTAATATTTTGATCAAAGAACGAATTTTTAAATAGCATTTTGCAAGCTGAAAGGCAAATAACGTTTTTGCGTTTTTATTTAACGTTTTTATTATTTCCGCCAAAAGTAAACGTTTTAAAATTAATTTCTATACAAGCTAAAAGGCAATTTATACGTAGGCCTACACTTAGCGACCAAATTATCGAAATCTTTTAAATGCAACAAAAGTTGCAGCACGTTTAGTGAGTCCATCTATACTGTATTCTGATGATTAAAAAACGCAAGAAACGTTATAAAAGAAAGTGCTGCAAGTTTGTTGCTGTTGAAATATCAAAGGATGGCCCATATATATGTGGGCCAAAAAGCGACCCCATAGGTTTATTGCCAATATTTTTGTCAAAAGAGGGTTTAGGCCCTCTAACGAAAATTTTACAGACTGAAAGGCAATTCATATCTACCTAATTATAATTGTGAAATTTCACCAAAATATCTCAAACATACTAAAAGTATTCAACTTTTAGTGACGTCGCCCGCTGCTTTTTGATGGTTCAAGTAACATTTAACAGTGTTCTGCAAAAATTTTCACCAAAAGTAAAATACATTTAATGAAAATATACAGGCTTACATGCAATTCATATTTACATCGAACGACAAAATGTTATCAAAATATTTCAAACGCAAATTCAAATAAGTAGGCCTACTACACTTGGCGACAATAATTATCGAAATCTTTTAAATGCAAAGAAGTTGCGGCACGATTCAACAACGTGTAACGCAACAAATGTTACAGGAAAAGTACTGTTATTGCGTTCGAAATATTTTGATGAAATTTGGTCGCTATACGTGAATATGATTTAGCTTTCAGCCTGTAGAATTTCATTAAAAGATTTGTACTTTTGATGAAATTATTAGCAAAAATCTGCTAAACGTTATTAACCCATCAAGAAATAGTAGTTGAATAACTTTTTGTTGCGTTTGAAATATTTTGTTTATATTTAGCAATTATGCGTAAACATGAATTGCCTCAGCCTGTAAAATGGTATTTAAAAATTTCCACTTTCGACGAATATATTGGTAAATAACGTTTAGAGTGACTTTTTTGGCCCACCCTGTATGTAAATGTGAATTACCTTTAAGCCTGTGGAATTTCATTAAAAAATTTCTTTTTGGCAAAAATATTAGCAAGAAAACTGCCAAACGTTTTCGAAACCATCAGAGAACAGTGAGTGGTCTCACTAAAAATTGAGTAACTGTTCTTTCGTTTGAAATATTTTGCTGAAACGTTGCAATTACATGTATAATTATATGAATTGCCTTTTAGCTCATAAATTTTTATTTGTACATTATACTTTTGAGCGAAATACTAGCAATAAATCTAGGATGTCATTTTATTGGCTCACCCTGTATATGAACGATGTTCCACAGAGGAATTTAACCTGTAAAATTTCATTTATAAATTCGTAGTTTTGATCAAAATACTAGCAATTAATGTGGTGGTCAATTTATTGGTTCACCCTGTAGAAACGACGTACCACAAAGAAATTTAGACAGTGTGATGACAGCAATATTGCTTGTTGACATCGCGCACGTAGACAAAAACGAGCCACTGATGAGTAAACATCATAATTGTGTACAATCAATCATGTATTTCATTTAAATTAGTTATAAAAGAGCAGAAAACAAGTAAGAATTGATGACATGCATTTTCAAAATGAAGCAGCAACTTTGTGTACGTCTGTAACCTTATTCCATGTTACCATTGGACTACAAAAAATCCGCCCACCAAACAAATTGCAAGTCCTAATCGTAATTGTAATTGAAACTGTTATGCTGGTATACTGTATGGGCCTACACTTCAACTTATAAAGCACCTCGTAGAGTAACCTCAACAGAAGCGTTCTAAACACCAGGGGCGTCCATCAGGTGGAAGTAAAAAAATCAGATCCAAAATGTAAGAATTTTGCATTAGAGTGCTGATTTTCGGGCTGTTTTTTGCCATAAATTGGTAAATGATTAAAACAGGTCGTCAGAAAGTTTTTGAGGAATTTTCGCCTCAAACTGGGAAATGACTGAATAAGGTTGTCGAGAATTTTAGAGAAGAGAATTTAGGGGAAAATTTGGGAAACTTTTGTGAAATTTAGAATTTTTCTGTTGTTTTTCGGACTTCGCCTTTCGCTTTTTAGGCCTAAACTTGGCTTTCTCAATGATTTAGAGTGGTAACATTGCGATTGGGGGACCATTTTTTATGAAAATAGGGGGAATGCTATATAGGCTTAAGGAGGATGGACGCACCTGCCAGACACAATCCGATGGAGGCACTTTCAAAATTTGAAATATTTACATGTAGGACCCTAACTGTCAATATTTGATTTGCATAATGTTTGGCTAAACCCAGAGTAAAGGATGAAGAAGAGAAGGGTGTGAGAAAACCTTGCCCTGCAGGGCGCTGCGAAACCAAGCCTTGCAGTTGGGTGAGATCTGGAGAGAATCTTCCACCATTATTACTTGGTAGATGCAAGGATGAAAGCGTCAATGTGTTCTTTGTGACGGTTAAGAACTGTCGACGCGTCTGTTCCATTCATAGAACTTTACTGACGAGTCAGGGATGTTCCGATGCACTTCATCCACAGATCAAGTGTTCACGGCGGACTGCAGGGACAGACTGAAGGAAACACTCTGGATGTTGATCGCAGCTGCAGCATCTCCATGCATGGAGCAGCCTATAGTTTCGAACAACTTACCCAAATTGCTCATTCTAGATTCGTTGCAGCAGACCTCGCCTGTCCATCGCATGTGCTGCCTGAACTGCTACCCCTATCAAGCACGCAGGCTATATGCCCTTAGGGTGACCGGATAATTCGGAGCCGGACAATTCGGAGCGAACTATTCTGTGCGGAAAATTCGGAGTCGGGAAATTGGGACCGATGAACTAAGAAGATCAGAGGCGTCCACAGGCTTGAGAAAATTGGAAGCACCACTCTCGTCCTCCCAACCCACCCGTCCTCTGCCAACCGCTCATAGTCATTAGCCATACACTCACAGTGTCCAGTTAATCATAAACGTTAAGTATGACATAATAATGATAGTGCAATTTGCTTACTTAAAAAACGTATCTTTAAAAAAATACTCTGTCTCTCCCAAAAGGTCCAATACCACCACCACCCCAATAACCTTTTCTGGACCAAGTGCTAAACTCATCACTCGATCCACCTCTGTCTATCTTGCATACTTATAATATGGAAGGACAACAATATAGTTTTAACCTGTATGTCAACCTGGACTGGATAGATAACTAGAAAATACCTAGGAATGATTGTACCTAAGACACACAAATCAAATAACTGGTTCAATCACTATAAAACTAGTCCAATTGCACTTTTGATTTTTGCATCAGGGCAGCAGATGACCGGACAATTCGGAGCCGGACAATTCGGAGCGAACAATTATCTATATTCACTGTTCATCTATGACTACACTAGTAGGCATAGATGAACAGTGAATATAGGTAGTTTTACTAAAAACCCGCCAATTCGGAGCGAACAATTCGGAGCCGGACAATTCGGAGCGAACTATTCTGACGGAAAATTTGGAGTCGGGCAATTTGGAGCGATGAACTAACAAGATATCCAACATAAAGTTTTAACTCCGTCATAGGCTAATTTCAAGCAATTTATTCTAGTTTAATGGTTAAGATAATGAAGTGTACAAAGTTTCATTTCAAGCGATTTATCATTGTCAAGACAAGAAACGTCTGACATAAGATATCTAAAATCTTTCAATTTCAAACGACTACTTTTAGTACTTTGCACTAGGGTTTCAAATTCGAAATAATTATTTACGTGATTCAGTCAAGTAAGTTGATGCTATCCACATGCAAGTAATCTATCAATGTGCGGTTTCCATAGTCAAGTACCACGCTGCGCACCCGACGGTCCAGATCCCTGTACTTCTTGTTGCGCAGAGGAGCATCTTCGCCATGCAACGATGCGTTCGATGTTCATTCGATCGATGCTTTGTTCCTTTTGGGGTTTATCTCCTGCTGATTACTTCAAAAGATAGGACTGCTATTTGTATTAGTTGTAACACGGAGAAGACAAGTTGAAGTCCGTTATTTGCGGCGACTATATACAAAGTATACGCAAAGGCTCTTCAAGTAGCCTATACGTCTATCAAAGCATGTCGGTTACTTCACATGATTGCGTTTTGGTCGCTCCGAATTATCCGTTTCCGAATTGTCCGTTTCCGAATTGTCCGTTTCCGAATTGTCCACTCCGAATTGTCCTATAGCACCGCTCTTAGACAACGCTCCCATCCGTGACCGGAACAGTGAATATAGGTAGAATAATTATCCCATATGTCGACTGTTTGTCTCGTAAAACTTTTAGTTGGAGAATGAATGAATTTGCTGTAATATAGGAACTTCGAACATGCTGAAATATGATAACTCTATAGCTGGACATACTAGATCTAATATGTGTAATCCAAAGTGCGGTAGAAATTAAATTTTCAAAGGGTGTACATACTTACTTACTTACTTGCTTACTTACTTACTTACTTACTTACGAAAGTCTTGCAGCATATAGAGAAGGAGAAGAATTGAAGTGAGGGAGCTCGAGATCGACAATGGCACTTGAGACGAGGGTCGGAGAAGGCAGTACAGAGTAACTAAAGAACTGAAGAAATCCAGCGCTAGAGACGACGTGAGTTCGATTTCTCGCGGTCGACTAGAATCTTTCAGTCGAATTGTGCAAGTAATTCTTCATGAATGCGAGTCTGATGACGAATCCAATCCTGGCCATCGGTTGTTCCTCGCAATCTACAATATCTCCTCTCCAACCTGATCACCAGGATTAGATTCGGCGCCAGCGTCGCATTCATGAAAATAATCGCGCCTCAGAAGGCTCAAGGAGCCACAGGATTGTGTCTGACGAGTCCGAAACAAGCGGATAGGTCACTGAGAAGATGCACGAGCCAGTCGTATATAGAATAGATCAAGTATAGATAAGATGGCAGGTGGTCATGGTAAAAATGACTAAAAAGAGACTTGTCGGCCATACACGATATACTACTGTAATTGCAAATATCGGCGATATTCATTCATTCACTTCGAATAATTATATCGCGCCCAGGGCCTTCAAGAAACATACTCGGAGGCGCTCCAGCAACAGCTGAATAAGTGAGATTTAAGCATAGCTCACTCCTAATCGAGGAACCCACTATAGTCCTTGCGTTGCCTGACTGAAGAACGAGAACTGGAGATTGTGAGCAGACCTCTGGTCGGGAAGTGAGGATTCGGCGGCCTTCAACTTCTGCAGGGACCGGACAGCAAAGTAAAAGTGTAAATGTAAATCTGCATTTATTTAGCACCCTAAAAGCGGACTCAACAGAGGCGCTCCCGACTCGATGGATTGAGGCCACTGGAAAACAACGTAGTCTTCAGGCGCCGGCGAAACCGGAAGAAGAGACAGAGAGGAGCTCCTGGGCAAGAGGAAGACTGTTCCAGGCTGAAGAACCCATGCACGTAGGCGAAGCTGCAAGCCGCCGCAGAACGCATGTAAGGGACCAGAAGCAAATCGAGTGAGACAGAGCTCAGGGCGCTATACGGCCCGGGGGCGGGAGCGAAGACATCGGAACACAGAGGTCAATAAGATAGCGAGGGGCGGAGCCGACCACACAAGTGCGCATTAAAGAGAGAATCTTGAACTAGATGCCCTGGGCTACAGGGAGCCAGCGCAGAGTATTCCTAATAAAAGACAAGATGCTGGCAAATTTAGGGACACTCCCAACAAGACGAGCAGCCGAGGTCAAGAGAGATTGCAAGCTTATAGCGAGGTTAGCTATTGGTAGGCCTGCAAAGATGGCATTGATTGGCAAAGTCAATTCTAGTGCAGATGAGGGCTTGAATGAGGGTCAAAAGAGCAATTCAGGATGAAGTCTTGATCACGAAGCACAACCCTTGACGATCTATCATGGCCTCTCATGCAACCGGACTCAGGCCTATACAAAGGACAACAATTCCCTTCTGATGCGACGCAGCGATAGATAATAGGCTTAACTTCAGAGTATCAATTTAGAGTTTCAAGTTCAAGATTAATATTTATTTATTTATTTCGGACATTTTCCTAGCACCTCTACAAGTCTGCTAATATAAGTCAGAGTCGCTCCTGACCACAGCGCTGATGCTGAGTCGGAGTTAACACGCCGAAGAGCCACAGACCAATTGCATGCAACAGATGCAAGCGAAGGACTTGCTGACGACCTCTAAGCAGTGACTTGAGGTGACCCGCAACTCTATAGGACCGCTATGCCACCACTCGTCTCACATGTTACTGGGTTTTTCAGACGAGCAAGCATGTAGTATAGCCTATACTTCTGTAAAAGAAGTCCCAAAGAGACTGCTAAATTATTGTTATTAATAAAGTTTCGTAAATGGTTAAATACAAAGCTAACCAAATTAATTACCCTGCAGATGTCACATTAGCCTATACGTGTAATACTATAATTACTCATCAAGTATATAGGCCTACAATATATACTTAATTTTTCGATAATACGCCAATATTAGGGGCCTGGATCCTTTATATATACTTGGAGTGAAATTCCGCTAACCTTACGTAAAATACCAATTATTTTATTGTTTATATAAGGGCCTATATTTAATTACTCTATCAGCTTAGTGTTCTTTCATTTTCTTAATCAGTCATGCAGAGGGGATGTATTTTTCTACACTGTTACAGGTGGCCCATTAGAGGGACTTGTAGATTTCTTAGGGTCTAATGTTCCCATTAATTGGTTTCCTTTCATACGGGGTGTGCTAAAACGGTAACATATACGTTTTTACTAATAGTTTAGTCAAAAGTAGTAATTTTTCAATCAAATTTATAGTTTTAAAGG
>JAQFXW010005532.1:0-10344 GCA_034693945.1 Dendrobaena attemsi
GACTGTGTAGGTCATAGGCCCACCCACTGGGGAATTCAGACTGCTTTCCAATTGGCCTTCATTTCTAGATGGACAGCTATAGATCTATCTCCTATTGCCATAAATTGTTGCAGCCCAAACCACTACACGGATGTCCCGCTATAATAATAGTAGCTAGATTGTAATTTCTAATTAGAGTGTGACCTGACGACCATGCATGATCTACTTATGACCAGTGTTAACTGAAAACAATAGTCACAAGGCGTTAAATATATTATATTAATACGTTGCCCGCGGGACCATTAATTGTCCATCCGCGACCGTCCTATGAAACGTTCAAATCGCCTCTACTCGGTTCGAGAGTGACACCAGAGGGTGTAATAAATTACGTGCTTTAACTGGATAAGAACTACTTCGAGGGCAGAAAGCAAATGAGTTTTGTACAAACGACGAGTTTCGATCGCCAGGCCTTGCACTCTGTAGTTCATTAATTTTCTCATTGTTTAGAGACTTAGATGACATCTCTCGCACACTTCAGACCCACTTAAGTTTCTCATGTTTCATGCTGACACCGACGTCTCCATGGCTAATCAAGCACTATTAAGCGAGCTAATCAGTCACATAGATATCGATTGTAGTAGAGGTGGTGAACAAGATGCAACTTGTTTTACCCAAAATCACCTTACTTACAACATAGACAAAGAGAACATGACTAGAGAGACGCATCCAGGTACTTAACGATACATAATAAACGATCTCATGGAAAGTAGACTAATGTAAATCCGCGAAAATTTCTCCGCACCCACAAAAGGTCAGGGAGACCAGTTTATTCACCGGTGCTATGCCAAATAAAATCCTCAATAGCCAGTTACCTCACTGTTCATTCCGGTACCTGGTCAAATGATCTGGAGAGGTCATACAACAGGATGCTACGACGGAAGTCAGTGATGATGGTGGACATTATGATGGAGCAGAAGTAGAATTAGAATGATCGCGTTTGATCGATGAGTGGAAAGCAGCAGAGAAGGAGCAGTGAAATAGCAGGGTGAAATAGCAGGGTGAAATAGCAGGGTGAAATAGCAGGGTGAACGAACCTGCGAAGATCCTGTGGAAGAGCATTCCTGACGCAGCATAGAGCAGGAAGCGGTTGCAGAATTTGATAGATGCTGAAACTCGAGGTCGCGATAGAGAAAAATAAGATGATGAGCCGGTAGACCTGAACGGTTGGATGGTGCCATAGACAAACCGCAAAACAATTATAAACTGAATGATGAAAGACAAAAGTTATCAATTCCTTCGGTTATTGGTGACGTCGTTTTGACCGATTTTCAATTTTTAAGTTTCCAACTAAGTTTAAGACATCGCAAACAAACAAACTTTCTTCAGCTTCCCCTCGATGTCAGAGACGAGTGGATCTGACTCCCCGCGACACCCCCGCCCTCCGATCACCGCCAAGAGCTTAAGCAACGTCATTTTCTTAGCCTCAATTTATGAGAGCATGTGGCCAGTCCTCTTTTTCACCGTCTCATCTGCCCATCCACAGTGTTACTCAGTCCACTCGTCGTAGCAAACAAAGTAAGTAGTGCAGATGAGGCAGATATTCCATACTAAACTTTTATCTTTGCGAGGATTTGGGCCAACAACCTTTTGATTGACAGTTCAGCTAATCAATATTATTTTCGAACATCACCAATTAGTTCAGAATGATATCAGAAATTGACTCGGTGAAGGATTTACCTTTGATTCAGCGTTGACCATGCTAAAGGTTAACGAAGTAGGCCCTATAAAGAATCAAAGCAGGTAATCACGACTGACACTGTAGATTACAATTGGCTCTATGCTTTTCCTACGAATAATCGTCAGCATTATGGCTAATTAGCACTGATCTGATGCATCTGCGTTAATCAACATTATCGACATCTCTTTCTTTGTAAAGTATCCAAAGTCCGCGATCTGTGATATAGAAGTAAGAACAATTCAACAAGGTCCAGAAAATGAAAGTATTTCACATTTTAGGAGGTTAGTGTATCGAAACTATTTTTTTCATAATTAATTCATGCATTAATTATAGGCAGCTGGAAAAAGCAATCTGCAATCGCAGATTATTATATATTTCATCTGTTATGCTAGGCTTCTTCACGAAATCTGCAGAACAACATTCAATAACTTCTACAGTATACTTGTATTCAAAGAATGAGACGACAGGTGATCAGTGCTTCACAGTGGGTCATGGTAGTGTAGTGTGGGGCATGGTAGTGTAGTGTGTGGCATGGCAGTGTAGTGTGGGGGCATGGTAGTGTAGTGTGGGGCTTGGTAGTGTAGTGCCTGGTAGTGTAGTGTGGGGCCTGGTAGTGTAGTGTGGGGCCTGGTAGTGTAACCTAGTGGTGAAGCCTGAAGGTCGCCGCTTTGCAACCGAAGGGTTGCAGGTTCCTTCGGTTGCAGGTTCGAATCCCACCCGCCGCGTAGGGACCTTTAGCAAGTCCTTCAATCACAATTGCTCGTGGCACTTCGGCGTGTGAAACTCCGACACACCTGTTGGCTGTAGTCGGGACAGCCTCTGAGTAGTAGTGGTCTGTAAGAGACGGTATAGAAATACACAACTACAATGCAATGCAATACATGCCGCTTATTTCGCATTAGTCCATTAGTTAATTCATTGCATTCTGTTAGTAAGTTAATTTGATTCGTGTTACTGCTATCACTAGTCTAGATGAATCTCAACTCTAGTCCATCTTGATTGGAGCTTACTTACTACGCCACGTGGAGAGAAAAGTTGCGTTGACATATTATGGGAGGAAACAGGAAATAATCTTTAGATCTTTTGGTCTGCTTATCAATGCTCCATTTATTATAGGCTACTGCCTATTTCCAGGGGACAATTGCAGCGAGTGGCTGATTGGATTTCGAACCTGCGACCCTGAAGTCACAACGTGCCGATCCAACCATTACCTACACCAAGAATTTAATGAATAATGAGTGTATAGAAGGTTTAATAAGTTAGTTCTGCCCCTTTTACGCCAATCATCTTCGTTATGAAGGCGTTGTAAAATTCAATTCAATTCAATCTGTTTATTTGTGAAACACCAAACCAGTATGACAGAACGATAAACAAACAAAGTCTAATAAAACATTATATTTACACCAGGTTAATTAGAGAACTTAGTGGTAAAGTGAATCCCAAATTGGGTTTCCCAGAAGGGAGAAATCCCGCTAGGACCCGGGCAACCCTGCACAAATGTTAAATCAGATGGGGAGCAAGTAAACTTAGATAAAGTTTTAATTGAGCTGTAAAATGAAAGAAGATAATTGTATTGAGAAATGAAACCTAAGATAATCCGATTACAACCACCAAATGCAGCAGTTAAAACATGTCAAATGTGCAATCACAATGCAATGCAAGAACAATGAGTTCTACTGAATCCTAGATAATTGATATCATCAGTGAACAGCTAAAACTGCCATCAGCATTATTCAGTTAATCAGTAGTTGCTGTTGCAAAGTCATTTCTAATTGTATAAAACATAAAATATAAAATTACATACTTATTATATAGTTACATCACGTAATGCAGCCTGTAGGCTTAGCGTATAATAGGCTATAAGTTTTATATGCATTATGTGAATTTTTCAACTTTTTAAAGCGCTATTGTAAAGCGCATCGGGCAGACTGTAATAATATTGAAAGTCGTAATAGTCTAGTTCATTTACAGTAAATTCTATTGTACAGAATAGGCAGATATGAAAAGTACCGTATGACTTTTACGATGTTGTATAGGAAGCTTAATCATAGTTTCTTTGGAGTGTATGTCAGTTACAGTTATTTCACCGAGTTACATGAGCATATGAATGTACTTGTCTATGATGCGTATTATAAGTAAGCTTATGGATCCAATTGGTATGGTTCCACATCAGAATAAATGTCGACATTTCGAAGCAAGTCCATTTGAATGAACCTACAAAGAAGAGTTCTCTTTCTGTGAACCCATTTTCAGGTAGGAATTCACTTCTTTCAAATCAAGATCATTGTTTGGAGACATCTCCTTGTGACCTAGATCTAAGTATCCCAGATCAGAGCACTCCTGCAATTCAATAATGCAGGAATTCCCCTCCTCTGCAGATTCATCCACTTGGGAATTCACTTCCTTCGAATTCAACTCCGCTATCTCCAGATCCAAGTTGGGATCAGCTTCTACCTGGAGATCCAGGTAACGATTCACTGCTTCCCGTTGGTCATCTGTTCTCGGATGCTTTCCAGATTCAATCTTCATTGTTTCGTAGCCGTGGACCGGTTGTTGGTCATCATCCGTGATCATCCTGCCATTCGCGACCTCCGCATCCAACATTGGTCTAGCATTTCTCTGCAGCATATCTATCGATTCGTATCTGTTATAGGCGTCGACATCTGTTTGTTCCATGTCCTTCAGTGCCTGATCGATCGAGTCGTAGCCAGCGTGTTCGTACGTGCTCAGTGCTCGTGGGTTCGGCGGTTCATCTCGATCGTTTACCCTTGGAGGTCTGATCATTTTCCTGTTTCGTCTGCTTACGCCTGGAATATGTAAATCAATCTGCAGATGGTTCCTAATCGTAAAGTCAAAATTTATAGAGCGCTACGTACGCGAAGGCTAAGCGCAGAGCACCAGCCAATTCCCGAGCGCTTCGTCGAATTAGAAGGGTTGTCCAGAGACAAGTTGTGGTGGTCATACAGCGGTCGGAATTCCAAGATGTCATGGAGGTTGAATGGAAACAGGCGCTAACGTAATGTAGTGCACAATTACCCGCGTAGGGCGCGGTAGTGTAGTGGTAAAGGTCGCCGCCTTGCAAACGAAAGGTTGCAGGTTCGAATCCCACCCGCCGCGTAAGAACCTTGAGCAAGTTCTTCACTCAAAATTTCACGTTGCGCCTCGGCGTGTAAACTCCGATACACCTCCGGGCTGTAGTCAGGACCGCCTCTGAGCAGTAGGAGACTTGAAGGGGCGGTATAGAAATGTGTGAATAAATAAATAAATAAATAAATAGGCAACTCGGCTCGCAATAGCTATACGTCGGTGTACGGGTGTAGATCAGCTGGGCTTTAGTTAAGTGATTATTGGCTGTTACAGGCCTAACTCATATAGCACCTCTCGTAATAAATAATTATTAAGAGCTGTTCGGATACGGTCCCGACTGCAGAGCTCATGCTGAATCGGAGTTAATATCTCGAAGCGCCTCATTTGGTATGCGTCATCTGAGACTCGATCTCATATTCTTCGTGGCAATGTCTTATCCATTATACTATAACCCCTCCTCCCACAGAGCAATTGCGAGTGAAGGACTTCCCCCAGGCTCGTGTTATATTTTATTTTTTTTATTTATTATTTATTAACACACTTCTATACCGCCTCTTCAAGTCTCTTACTACTCAGAAGCGGTCCCGACTACAGCCCTGAGGTGTATCGGAGTTTACACGCCGAAGCGCCACGAGCAATTGTGAGTGAAGGACTTTCTCAAGGTCCTTACGCGGCGGATGGGATTCGAACCTGCAACCCTTCGGTTGCAAGGCAACGACCTTCACCACTACACTACCACGCCCCACGTATGTAGGCTACAATCGACATTTTGTGTCATAGGACGACATTAAACTTTTGAATAATAAAAATAGGCTACAATCTAACTGTTGTCTCGCTATTGTGATCGAGTTATTTGTAATAATCTATTATGAGTACCGGTAACTAGCTATAGCCCGTCAAAAATACGTGCTATTTTAAGCTCTGCACAAAATGCGATTTACAATGTAAATTTAAAAAGAAAACAAATTACAGTGATCGTTCATTTCACTAATGTTATTTTTTTAAGCGCCCTATAGTGAATATAGCTCCCGTAGTGAATAAAGCTGTATGTAGCCCTTAATATGTGTAGAGCGTTAGCGTCAGACATCATTACATCGTTACGTTGTGGGGCGTGGTAGTGTAGTGGCGAAGGTCGCCGCCTTGCAACCGGAGGGTAACAGGTTCGAATCCCACCCGCCGCGTAAGGACCTTGAGCAAGCTCTTAACTCACAATTGCTTCGGGCTGCAGTCGGGACCGCCTCTGAGTAGTAGGATACTTGAAGGGGCGGTACAGAAATGTGTGAATAAATAAATAAACACATAATTACATCGCTACATTGTTGCGACCAGAATTATAGGTTTAGATTTATATACATGTATTGCTCTTCCCTTTCCTTTTTAAGTTATCGTTTTAACGTTATTACTATTAGCATCTTTGTTAAGGTCATTGTTATTTATATTGCCCCTATAGGTGTAAAGGATCACGCATGACTTATCTAGCGCCTAGATTTAAAGCGTGGAACGGCTTTATTCATTGATATCCCGATATGCGAAGTTGCTTCTAAAAGCCATTGAAACGTGGTATCAGATGCGAAATCGTGTATAATGTTGAAACAAGAACGTACGGTAATACAATAATTATCATGACCATTGGAACCATGACGCCGCCATATTTAAATTATTATTTTTATTCAGTCTTGTTGTCAAGACCTGAAGCCTCAAGGCCAAGACCTTGAGCCTCAAGGCCAAGACCTTGAACCTCGAGACCAAGACCAACACCTTTTGTCTCAAGACCAAGACCTTTTGTCTCAAGACCAAAACCTTTTGTCTCAAGACCAATACCTTTTGTTTCAAGACCAAAACCCTTTGTCTCAAGACCAGGACTTTTTGTCGCAAGACCAAGACCAAAACCTTTTGTCTCAGGACCAAAACCTTTTGTCTCAAGACCAAAACCTGTTGTCTCAAGACCAAGACTTTTTGTCTCAAGACCAAGATCAAAACGTTTAAAAACAAACTCGAATGGGCTCGAAACCTCAAGCACAATAAGACTGTATGTATTGCTAGTAATATTATTTACAATGTCGTCATACTCAATTGCTTTGCTTCCCAGGTGAGATAAACCGGCGGAGGATGCAGACCGCAGTCGACGCCCCTTATAGGCAGTGACCGGGCAGTCATTATGTCATCCTGTCCCACCCTCCTCTTCAGCATCGTCGTCTACTTCTTCTTCTTCTTCTTCAGCGCCCTGCCTCTCCCCATCGCCGCCCAGTGCAGCCTTGCCACCATCTACGGTCTGAAGACGGCCGATTGCATCAACCTTGACCTGACCTCGATACCTCGCACCATCGACGCCGACCTCAAGACGCTGAACTTTCACGGGAACCGTCTGACCTACCTCGACGTCGACACCTTCTCCGCCTGTCCCTCGCTCCAGAACCTCTACCTCGTTCGGAACAGCCTCGAATCGATCGCCGCCGACGCTTTCCGCCAGCTCCAGAACCTCCAGATACTCGACCTCGAGGGCAACCGGTTGCTCAGCATCCCCGGCAATTCGTTTCGCTTCACGCCCTCCCTGCGCTTCCTCAGCCTCCGCAGCAATCCGATCAGCTACGTGACGAACTCCGACCTCACCTTCCTCAAGAACGTCGAGGTGCTCAACCTGGAGAACTGCTGGCTGAAGAGGATCGAACCGCGAGCGTTCGGCCACCTCCACAGACTCTACGAACTCAATCTGGTCAACAACGAACTGCACGGGCTGAGCGCCGAGATGGCGGATACCATCTCGCCAACCCTTACCGTGCTGAGGGTTCACAGCAACCCGTGGCAGTGCGACTGCCGCCTTCGCTGGCTACGCGTGCTCGTCGTCGGCGTGCCCAACTGGGACTTCGGGCAGAACACCCCAACGTGCGCCGGGCCGGAACTTCTACGCGGCGTCGCGTGGAAGCAGCTCGTTCCGGACCAGTTCGCCTGTCCGAGCACCATCGTCGTTGGAAACGCGACTACCATCCGAGAGCTGGGCGTCGGAGCAAACGCCAGCATCGAGTGCGTGGCGTCCGGCGATCCGCAGCCGACCGTGACGTGGATGAAGGGGTCGCGCTTCGTTCCCGACGACCTCGTCTCGCAGAGCACCATCGGGGTCGGAGGAGGACGCGATGCCAAGCTCGTCCGAAGCGTCGTTACGTTGCGAGACGTCAGCGAGGCGGACGCCAACGACTACAAGTGCATAGCAGTGAACACGGCCGGGAGGTCGGAGGTCACCTACAAGGTGCTGGTCTCCAGAGTCATCAACCGTGGAGGTGCTGGTGGGAGCGGGAAGGATGCGACGGTTGCTGCAACAGGGGCGGTTCTGTCGCCAGAGTTGATGCTCGTGGCGGCCGTGATGGGTACGGGACTGGTCTGCGCCGTTCTCATGTGCGTAACGTGTGCGGTCATGCGCGGCCGTGCCAATCGGCGCAGCGAACGGGAACGGCTGGCGTCGAGACTGAAGACCGTTCCGGTTGATGACGTCGGACCACCGAGTCCAGCCGAGGACAGCTTCCGGTCTTCTAGGTCACCTTCTTCTTCTTCCGGTGATTCCGAGTGTCCTTCGTCCACCTGTGGCGTCAGGGACAGAGCTACCGTCGACGAGACGGCCGGAGGGGTCGGCCAAGATAACAATCCTACGGAGGCCACGTGGGTCCCGCGGACTAACGCCTCCTCCGTCAAGGGTCGGTGCCGTGTCTCCCCTGCTGGAGACGACACGCCATTGAAACCCACCACCATCCCAAGAAGACGGATTTCCTCACTTGTTGAGCCCGATCAAGCGTTTGAAGTAGACCCCTGCGTCTCCAGAATTGTTCCGTTGGAGCCTGAACCGGACAGGGATGTACACCCCGCCGCCAAAGAAGCTCCAGACGATGCCGTCACACCCGATCTGCTCTCGGACAGGCACGTGATCAACTACCGTATCGATCGAGTCGTGGAAACGACTCCTTCACGGATGACCGACTCATCCTCCGTCTGCGTCGGGTCCAGACAAAGGGCTTCAGAGGGCAATGACGGTAGTGTACGAGAGGACGACCAATGTGTAATGGTAGATAACTCGAATGCCAAACCCCTCAAAGGAATAGAACGTCAGAGTGACGCCCAGCATCACGACATCAATAGGCGACAGAGGGCTGGGTCGGTCGAGGTCAAATCGTTCTGTGATAATCCGGTCTGTTTGAGGGAGCGTCTGTCCGACGCCCCTTCTCAGGGAGGGGCGCCGGCTGCTCCTGGTAGAATAGTAGGAGGGGCTGCAGGAAATGGAGGAGTGGTGGGAGAGAGACTGTTCCCCGTGATGGGTTCCATCTGCAGTCACCGCCTGGCCCTGCGGAAAGACATAACCAAATCGTCTTCTGTCCATCCGTCCCTGGTGCCTGGAAGAACTGCGGCCAGGCCCCCGAGGTCATCCCATCGGAATCCTCGACGGAATGTAGGGGTTCCTCCATTTAACTTCGACCGTCCCATCACCGGCGAGTCCTTTAGGGACCGTCACAGCCGACCCAACGGTGCAATCATTCACAATCACCAACCCCACACCATATCCCGGAACCCTGAAGCGTCCAGGGTCTGGGCTTCCCAGCAGAACTGTCTCGACAGCGGCCGCCCAGGAACAACAACGAGGAACGGAAGGATCCCCCACGGCGGCCACAGTTCTGGCAGGACCCCGGGCTTCTGCATGAGAGCCTCTTCCGGTGGACTGGACAGAGCGGAGGATCGGGACTTCGACGACGATCCATTTCCGGTGACTCTCAACAAGCGACAGACGTTCAGTTCGATGTCCCTCAACGAAATCTTAAGTCCACCGTTCGGCTTCCGCGCATACAGACAGTCGGGGACCTTTGACGGCCAGAGAACGAGGACTGGAAGTAGGAGAGAGATGGAAGATCTACGCGGTACTGCCGTCTAGAGTCTAGTGGCAGTTGTTGACCTAATGCCATTTGGACCGAGTTCAATCACAGTACTGTCATGATAATAATAATAATAATATTATTATTATTCGAATGACATTTGGAATCGACTATAATATTATTTATTATTATATTAAATTTGAATGTCAAAAGCTCAAATCAGTTATTCCTATATAATATATATACATATATATACATATATATATATATATATATCTCTCTGAGGGCGTGGTGGTGTAGCGCCAGTAGTGGGCTGTTCGGCGCATTACGACCGGAGGGTTCCAGGAGGTTCTATATAAATAACCTCAGACCACAGCGTAAGACATTGAGTTTGTCCCACGTTCATTAATGACCTACGTACAGTAGATTATATTAGTACATGGACGCCGTATAATTATGGCAGTATGTGTGCTAAACTGTGCAAGCAGAGCGCTATCAAATCACAATTGTATTTTATTTATTTTTTTATTTACGCATTTCTATGCCGCCCCTTAAAGTCCTCTACTACTCAGCGGCGGTCCCGACTACAGCCAGATGGAGTGTCAGAGTTCTGACGCCGAAGCGCCACGAGCAACTGTAGGTGAAGGACTTGCTCAAGGTCCTTACGTGGTAGCTCGGGTCTGAATCGAA
>JAQFXW010005533.1:0-10344 GCA_034693945.1 Dendrobaena attemsi
CCGCATACATCGCATCATCGAAAGATCCGGTATTATTATATAGAATATATATATATATGCCTTCACGTATATATAATATCATATTATTTATAGAGGGCTATGAATTATCACACATGCTATCTTTTGTTTATGTATTGTATACACGCTAGAGCCTAAACATATCGCAACTGGATAAGCGTTGTAAATAAGGACCTACATTAATAAAACATTATACAATATGCATGTATATTCTAGTAAAATGTAAGCGTAAACATAGTATCATGTATACAATATACATTCAATTATTTTGGCAATAACTATTATACAGTAGGCCTATATAATAATATACCAAATTTTATAGTTCACCATCTGAGCGCATTAGCATAATACATGCCGAATTTCAAAGCCATCGCTCAGCTGATTCCGCATATAATTCATGGTCATTGCTCATGTAGGCCTAAACCCGAATAGCAATGTCATCTCACATGATGGTCCTTTATAAATTTTCAGCATTTTTATTTGCCATAATCGCTGAATGAACTCTTATATCACGTGTAGGACTGTATTCTGTATAGGCCTACAATTCGATCTGGTGATGTTTCTTCAAACATCTTCATAGAATTTAATCAAATAGTCCTAACTTTTTAGTTAAACGAGTTGTATACAAGCACATCGCACACTGGTAATCCAATTTAGGTCTAGTCATTGGCTTAAATTGGATAGCCAGTTTAGTAGTCATTGCACATAAATTAGCCAGTGAATGACTGTGAACAGCATTAAAATACAGCCAGGTATACTTTGGAATTCATAGGATGTGATCAATTCAATTTTCTGTCATTCTGCTTCATTTCTATATTTCATCATACATCTTCATAGAATGTAAGCTGCCACTGTTTGGACCAACGACCTGCATGGATTGGACAATTGATTAGAGAGAATATGGCATATCTATGATGAAGCGATCAAATTCAAACGGCCTTGACCGGATGCCAGCATTAACACCACGTGACCTCGCTTTGTCCAATCAGCTCTCTAGTAGGCCGATCTTCATTTAAATAGCACGTCATCGGGCCACTGCGCTTGACCAATCAACAACGACTTCTTATTAGTAACAGCCAATCAGCCGTCTTGCTAGCAAAACTAATTTAAATAAATATATCGCGAACTACTAAATTTATGGAATCTATAATTAAATGTGCGGGTATACGGTCTCTTCAAAAACGACTGCAGAGTAGATAGGCCATACTCTCTCTAGATTATCATATTATAATCTCTTTGGATTGGACAGAAAGCCTCAAACGCAAACTGAAAACAGGGCGAGAGTGAGGATGAGCCGTTTATGACCACTTCCCGTATCTTAATATTATCTGCTGCCAATTCGTCTGTGCCCAGAGGTATAAGGCGTAGATGAGGATGGAAGGTAAGGATCGGTCAGAGGAGTGTCTGCTATCGTGGCATCCCATCATCAGAACACAGAGACCCATCAGCGATAGAAGGAGAATTAAGCCGTCAGAATTAAGCCGTCAGAATTCTCCTCTCATCAGTTCTACACTGTTCGCGGTTATCTAAGAGCGCTGCAGGAAAACCCGGACGACTAAGACCCAGACGGAGAGTTAAGATCATAACATTGTATGGGGAACAACTCATGTCTGGCGGCAAATGCACTTGGTCGCACCTACAAATGTATGAGGCCTATACCTCACTTGGTCGCCGTACTTGGTAGTACCTATTCCGTTTAACCACTAGAGGTTCTCTCTTACCAACAGGTTTCAATTCGTCTCTTATGCTAATTCGTATTCTCAGCTCCTATTTACTCATGCTCTACGCCTACGGCATTATTCAAGAATCCACACCAGTTTAACGAAAGCTTATTACAACAGAGGCCGTTGCCGTCGGGACAAAAATTGGTCAAGCGTATTTGAGTATTTCAGCTTTATCATTCTTCGTAATTTATAATGGGGCGAAACGCCCCAACACTTCAACACCTCATCTTTAGTGTCGCTAAGGCTCCACCCCTCGTAGGGTTAATAGTTGCTAATGACAACCAATAGACCTAAGTGTTTTTCGCTCCTCGTCAAGATTGGAACACTTCTTGAAGGAAATGAGCTCCAATCGAGCTAACTCTTCTTTCTAACTGGATTTGTGCTAAATCATAACATTTCTGAATTCAAATAAATCCGGTTTTGTCAACAGAGCATACTGCTCGAAAGTCTGCTTTATCCAGCACAATTTTCCAAACTCCACTTATCAACTCTGTCGCATTGGGGTGTGTTTGTATAGGTCCTAAATCCTAATGTAATCTTTTTGTATCGTTCTGAACGAACATTTGACCTGGAAGGATCATATTTTGATGGCTTTACAACAAAGTGAACAGAATGGATAGCATTTCTGCACCATCAGATTAAAAGTGACCTCGTCCTTTCGTTACCCTACAGTGCCTACCTCACGGTATGGTATAACGAGTGCCTCTGAGCAGTCTTCCCGAAGGGGCGCTATATAAATGTTCGAAATGAAATGTTCGAAATGAAATGTTCGAAATGAAATGTTCGAAATGAATGTGTAGACCTACGTACTGCACTACTGAATGCGCGTGGCACTATTCTAACATCCTTCAGCCGATGTATGCCTACTCTTGCGTCGTATAGTTATCCGAATAAATGTCGCTTCAATTATCTAACCCGCATTTCCCAACTCTTTAACTCCTGTCAACAACTTCCTGTATGATGTATCATTGTATAGGACATCTATCAATTGATAAACAACATGCGGGTCTTCCCTTTTCCTTATTTATGAACTTCATTAAATTGAATTATGATGTGCAATTCATAGTCATAACATTCGAAGTAAGAATAACTATCAAACAGACAATGACTGTTGGCTACAGGCTTAATCGGAGACTGACGCGTTTGTAGTGTGTCGATCTGACGCAAAACTCTCCAACTCCTGCTCTCTCTTTGGCAAAGAGAAATTGGATAATGCAACTTAAAGAATACATACATCACAGGCCTACGTATGAGCCTTGCGACACATAATAATTATGTAGATGCTGTATATATAATTGTATAGGCCCTGTGCGAATCTATAATTATGGCTCCCACTGGCAGCTAACAATTAAGGGCGCTACTTAAAGGAATCACCCGACAAAATTATCTCACTTGAGATCAACCGAGAAAGTGTCTTGATCTGGTGAAAACGGAAAGAATAATAATCTTGCCAAAATTAAGTGATTTTAAAGAGGTTTAAAAATCATTGGTTATTGGACCTTTACCTCAATGCCCCAATACTTCGGACCGGGTGCCTCAGAGTCCGTCGTTGTCTCGGGCGGTGGCGTTACCGGGGTAACGGTTGCCTGGAAACCATCGGAGGCAGACGGAGTGAAATGCGATGATGACGATGATGTTCTCGTCGTTGTTCGTAGTTGTCTACTCGTCATTGAGCGATCAATTGCGACCTGAGTTGTCTGGTGTCTTGTGCCATCTGGACAATAATAAGCAATGTGATCACTTTGTTATATATGTGGCCATTTTTGAAGTGCGTGCACCAGAATGAACCATTGGGAGCAAGTGCAACGGGAAAAGGAACCCATTCTAAAGTGAGGAAACCAACAACTGAAAAGGTACATGTTTAATGCATACTTGCATAATGGGGCGCAGTAGTGTAGTGGTGAAGGTCGCCGCCTTGTAACCGCTATGAGCGGTTAACCGCTGGGTTGCTGATTCGAATCCCACCCGCTGCGTAACGACCTTTAGCAAGTCCTTCATTCATAATTGCTGAAGGGCTTCGGCGTGTAAAACTCCAACACACCTCCGGGTTGTAGTTGGGACCGTCTCTGAGTAGTAGTGGTCTGTAAGAGGCGGTATAGAAATACACAAATACAATACAATACAATGCAGTAAGCTTACAATAATAATTATAATGTATTGCTCAAATTCAGATCCTTCCTTCAAAAATCGACTCAACCTCACTCTCTCTCTCCTAACCTTTCAACCATAAACTAGCCCACTGCTTATATGCTCAATGCTTTTCACTCTGGGTAGCCCTATCTAGCGGGGTCGTCGATCCCTTCTGGGCTATCCTGTTGTGACCGCAACTGTTTAGTTTTGCCTTTGACAGCTGTATTCCTCTATATGTTCAGCTTTGTTGTTATTGCTAGTTGCAATAAAGAATATTGAATTGAATTGAATATCGGTATCTAAATTGCACTACCACCTGGCGGCTGACTATCTGTGTCTCAGATTCAAATTTAGTTATCCTGTTAGAGGCGATTTATACATTTTAGGCTAAGCTACGATACGATGACCTTACGAGTGTTATAAATTTAGTAGATAAATAAATAAATTGATACGACTGCAGACCTCTTCTAAGGCACTCGAATCTCTCTGGGCTGTAGACGTAGGATTCGTCGCAGACCCAACTCTTCTCCTTCAACTGGAACCTAGCTGGACGCATCGTCGCTGGACTGCATTCATCCGTCCCATCAGTCGATGAGATCATGCGTGACGTGGCATTGGAATAACTGTGTTCGACGATCTGTCGCAGACGCTGATCGAGCCGACTCACATCCTGCAGGGTCTCGTTGAGCACATCTGAGCAACCCTTTATGTTACGGATGCTCTCGTTCTCCGACCTCTGAACCACCGAAACGTTCAGGTTGACGGTCGTCTCGACCTTGACCTTTGAAACAGGTCAACCGGAAGTCAGGGCCGGATTGGTCTGTGTTTATATAGTCCTTGTCATTACGAATTTGTACAATAACATCGTGTGTAACAAATGCGTTAATCACATATTCCATTAGGGCCTACTATGAAATACAATAACACAGTTAGTGTAATATGATATCACTCTCCTAACAATCAGTTCAGAAGTGCACACACGATCGTAAACAACAGAACATCGATGGTGCAGTCTATAATAGACCTATAGGGTAATTGATCTTAAAATCTCATATTCTTCAAACCCACGTCTAATGCAATATCCTGAGCCCCCTTCTCACACAGACATCATAAGTGAAGGACTTGTTCAAGGTCCCAACGCAGTAGTGACTTGGGGTTAATTAGAGCCTACGATCCTTCGGCATAAGCCACACGACACACACTGTTATACCGTCATGCCTAGCTATTAATTAATTACCACTAACTAGGGAGTATAGGTTGATTCAACCTTCTTTCGCCAGGTGGCGTAGTGAATAAGACGCGTCTTCGGCGTGTTAATTTCAACTCAGCATAAGCACTGTAAAAGTCGAGAGCGCCTCTGAGTAGTAGTGTACCTGAAGAGGAAATCTTCACACAGATAAAGAGACCAAATAACCAAATAACTACTGTATACCATATATTAAGCAATATTTATTTTTTTATTCTTTTTTTACCCGAGGTAGTTCTGATCCCTCAGGAGCAAGAAATTATGTTAGGAGTAGAGCAGGTTATCTCTGGGAAATCAGGCCTCGTGCCAGGTTTCACGATCATCTGGAAATGTGCCTCTGAAAGCTTTATTTATTTATTCACATATCTGTATACCGCCCCCTTAATTCCAGCACTACTCAGAGGCGTTTCTGACTACTATAACAGCTCGGAGATGTTTCGGAGTTTACATGACAAAGGGCGACGAGTAATTGCGAGTGAAGGACACTTGCTCAAGGTCCGTGTCCCTATGGCTTTGGGTCTGAATCGGACACTCTTCTATTTACCCCTGCCGTTAGAATGTAAACGACGGCCTTGTGGTCTATACGGACGCTGGTGGCGTTGCAGAAGGACTCGAGCCATGGATTGAGTCTGATGAAGTTCTGGAGGAGCGTCGTGGCGTAGTGCTCTCCGCAACGGTTCGAGATCGGTGTGGCTGGTGCTGGGCTGAGGACGGATGAGGATCGATCAGTGACGTTGAACGTCACCTCGAATTTCAGTTGGTACCCGGGTCGATGTCGCTGCTGCGGTGACTGTGACACCGCTGAAAATAAACACACATGTACGTCATATATAATTATGTACAATTATAAAATATATACACATATCTTCTTCTCTGCCGTCATCATCATCATCATCATTAGTCATCGGCATCATCGTTATATAGCTCTAATCTCGATCATATTAGAGAGCACTACGCCACGACGATCCTCCAGAACTTCATCAAACTCAATTCATGGCTTTATAATTATTATGCAAGCCTATAAAGTCGCAGACGTCTATTGAAATCATTAATCATAGACGCTAACCAGCAGCTGATGATGAATCAGACAAGTATGGTCTATGCGCCATACTGACTTAAACATTCAAAGAATTATAATTAAAGATGTGATCAATCATTGAGGAGGGGTGCATGCTTGATTGTGTAGTGGTCTACGTGCTGGACTTTCCAACGGCAGGTCAGAGGTTAAAATTCGTATACCAAGGACATTTGTGGGTCGAGATTTCTGCTTCATCTTCGTATAGGCCTATCAAAGTATACTTAACTATGACCATACACTGTTACTGTCGGAGGAAAAGTGAACGGCAAGGCGAGGGATAGAACTGCCATGGTCCCCCCCCTCATATATGCCGAGGATCAGATCATAAAGTCGCTAACACGTAAAAGGGACTTCATACAATGTGGAGCGTGGTGGTGTAGTGGGCGAGGTCGCCGCTTTGCCGCAGAAGGGTTGCAGGTTCGATTCCACCTCGAGCCGCCGCGTATGAACCTTGAGTAAGTCTTTACCCACAATTGCTCTGAATTAGGAGGAGGAGAGAAATGGACAACAGACTGGAACGAAAGTTTACGAATCGACTTTGCTTCAGACAAAACCCCTCAGGACGACTTATCCTTCATTCGCTAGACTGCGTTGTAAATCGAGATGTAGAATTACCGGGCGTCTTGCAGGGGCGGCGATCGCATCCGAGAGGTGGGCGGATACTTTTGGCCTGTAGGAATAAATATTTGGACGTAAGCGCGAAAAAATTGTTCACCTTTTTCCGGAGAAAACGACTTAATTAGAAATGATCAGGCTATTTAATTTTTTCTCAATAGTTAAAAATGAGTTTGCAACAGTAACTGTTGTCTATTTGTAGAGGGGAAATGTATTTCGGTATACCGTCTTATAAAATGCCATAAAACAAGTAGAGAGACTAAGAGGCCGCTTATCTGAGAGGTTTGGGGGCACTTTAGACCTATAGCCTAGTTGAACAAGGTGAAAAATATTTGCGCGTGAGCGCAAAATGTTTTGAGCTCTTTTTCCACAGAACATGAGTTTAAGAGCAAGATGGATGCATGCACTTGATTACAACATGTTAATGAGTAATTCTAAACCTGAACCACTCCCGTAGTTGTGCTTTCATTATCTCAAACTTTCACCATAACAGTACATGGTACCTATAATAGCGGGAGCCTGGTCTCTTTATGGTGGTCCGAGGTCGAGTTCCAGGAGGTCCAGCCTTGTAACTATTTGATCACACATTTCGTCTTTTTGGTAGTAATATACAACCCGTTAACAGTCAAAAGCACGTTATATTTCTCAGGCAATTACTTGATGCAAATTATATACTATTTACCTTTATCAACAATTAAAAATGGATCTGTACCAGTGCTGTGCATAACAATGACTTCAGGACATAATTTGCAACAGAGCAAAACAATTTAAACAGCATGATAACAAGCAAAACTTATTAATTCCTCTTTTACATATTGGTGAAGAATCCCTGGGTCAACAGTACAATCTACTTGAATTACTCGACTAAGTGAGAGGCGCAACCAGAAGATTTAGCTGGGGTGCTCACATAGCAAATATCGATGTGCTATGCTAAAGGCACGAATCGAAACCTATAATGACAAGGGGGACTTAGGGGGTTCTTTACTGTTTACACTTTACAGCATATCTTGAAGCAGTATGAACTGTGAATTTTTTTTAAATACTTGAGAGAAGGTAAAATTATGAGCACGAAAAATGCTTTCTAATTTGCTCCCTTATTTTTAAAGTTAAAATGTGTTATGAGGAGCATAGCAGTTTCCTTTGCGCGGTCTGAGTCTCAAAAAGAGTCGACTCATTTCGTATGAAAAAGAGCACATTTCTCTTAGTAAATTATGTTAACTTTGGCATCCACCAATTAAAACTTTTCGAATTTAGAAAATTGTATGGGTCACCTTTTTGGTTCATGTGGTGCTCCATCGCATCCAGCACCCTCTTGTTGCAATCTGCTTGATTTGGCGGGAGTTCCATTTGTTCCCCATTTCAACAACGCACCGTAGCCTACTTGTCCATACATAATTAATTTACATGTAAGCTGTTCTGCTGTGTATTTTCTTGAGATCCTCCCATTTTGCTCTTGAACCTCATAGAATTTGCCGTATACTATTTCTAAGCTGCTAAATCGTGGCGACGTCTCTTCCATAGAGAATCTGATTGTGCATTGTGCATGTAAATGATTTCTCAGACTGATTCATCATAGAGCGAGAAATATAAAATAATAATAGACAAATTTATCAGTTGTTTTAAGCCGTTGATGACATCTTAATTTGTCAGCTGCCTGTGCTCAGCTAGCAAGCTTCCACTTAGTAGACTAAAAAATAGAAACCCCCAAATTTTCTTCTGGAATTTGGAAAGGGCAAATGTAGCCTGTAGTGCGCCCCATCAATGTCAAAGGTGGGGAACTTGTCCCCGGGTCACGCCTACCCCAGGTTTACCGTCTATGTGGGATTTCATCATTTTGGCAGGGGACAACCATCTAGAATTTGAAGTACTATTTCTAAGCTCAATGGTGGCGACGTCTTTGCCGTAGAGAACCTGATTGTGCATAGGCCCTATAAAAAATTTTGCAGATAGATTCGCAAACGCGCAAAAATATAAACAGAATATTAGTAGACAAACTTATCAGTTGTTTTTAACCATTAATGATAACATCTTGACTTGTCAGCTGCCTGTTTCCAGCTATTAAGTTTCCACTTAGTAGATTAAAAAACAACAACCCAAAAAAAAATTTTCTTCGAAAATGTGGGGGGACACATGCCTGGCGCGTCCCCTAACTCTCAAAAGTGGGGGACTTGTCCCCCTCGACCCCCAGATCGCTGCCCATGGCGCCTTGCATGGCTGCTATAGGTTAAATTCGACTCCTGTAAGCTTATATGGTTTTGGGTGTGCCTCTGATAAGTTATCTTGAAGGGGCGTTATACAAATGTGTGAATGAATAAATATATATAGGCCTATACATCGATCGGACTATATGCAACAAATCCCGTCATTTTTATCCCGTTCCTGGTCTTCTGAATTCTGTCCATCGCTTGTCAGTCGAATGCTGGGCATCCAGGGTGGTGTAATGGTATGTGTAGCGCCTTCTTACCGGATGGCCTCAGGGTCCTTGGACCGCAGAGGGACCTAGAGCAAGTCCTTCACTCGCAGAGTCTGTTGCTCTACAGTACGGCTGCTCTGTGCCATTGATGTGTTCTGTTCCACTTGCCCTTCTGAACTCTATGAGGAGGGCCATATCAAAATACAGTTGTATTGTATTGTATTGGATTTGTGTATTTCTATACCGCCTCTTACAGACCACTATACTCAGAGGCGGTCCCAACTACAGCCCGGAGGTGTGTCGGAGTTTTACACGCCGAAGCGCTTCAGCAAATTGTGAGTGAAGGACTTGCTGAAGGTCCTTACGCGACGGGTGGGATTCGAACCTGGAACCCTTCGGTTACAAGGCGGCGACCTTCACCACTACACTACCGCGCCCCACCATATACTTGTATACTCTCAGAAGTTTCTATTGCGAAAGTAACCTATAGCTTAACTTATGACTTTCAAAACAACAGTAGTAACTGTAAAGGTAAAGGTAACTCGATTTTTCTATAGCGGATGTATATGGCCTCAACCCAGTGGACACGAAACAAGAAACTTATCATAACCGGATGCACTATTTGACCTTTAAAATGCGTGTAGGAATGGTTTAGGGGTCAAAAGAAACTATTAAGAAAGTATTCACAATGTGTAACACAACTTTCACTAAACGGGATAATTATGACAGACATATTAGTAGGCCATTACCCGCTTGTTCGTGGACTTTGAAGGTTATAGGTCTCACGCACTGTCACGCAGGATTTATTGTGATTCAGTGCAGTGAAGTCGAGGAGTGTAGCTTTCTCCACATACAGATACTGACAACTTATCGCCAATCTTAATTTCATGGAACTATTTAGGCGTATAATAGGCTTCTACATCGAAAAGCGAGGCTCACTTTGCCAGTAAGATAATACATAATTATAGGCAACGTATACAGGTAAAACTGTACCGCATTGCGGTACTAGTAGTCATGGATATTGGTCAGCCTTGCTAAGTTCTTAATTCTAAACAATAATTCTCGATCTTTCGATGATGCGGTGTGTGTCTGTCTGCGCTAACGCTCTAAAAATAGCTGC
>JAQFXW010005534.1:0-10344 GCA_034693945.1 Dendrobaena attemsi
ATCTTGTCAATGAGAGCAAGCTGAGAATCAGAGGGACCATGAGTAAAAGCCTGGGTATCATCAGCATAGAGATGGCCTATGACTAGTTTGCTTATTAGTTCCTCTAACTGTGTTCTCGTCTATATATGGATCTTTTGAGACCATTTAATTATAGACTATAAAATATTTGGCCTTATAATATTTTAGAATGCTGTGCGGGTTATAATAATAATTTAGGTCTATAGTCATTATCAAACCCTACTAGTCAGACTAAGATTGTGCAGCGTTTTCCTTTTGTAAGGATTCATACGCCGGCGGTAAACAGTCCGTGCAAGACACGTGCGCTTGCGCCACGGACAACGTTTGGTTGACGTCACAGCTGCACCGGAAATGCGTATGATCGACGCCATAGGCCGAGCATGCGCAGTAGACGTGCTGCAAGATGGCGTCTGTTTTCGTGCGATGGTCGTCGGGAATCCTCCTCTGAAGGCAGATGCTATTTGGATCATCACGGATCGATGGATCCCCTCGAGGAATCACTCGCAGCAGATCCGACGATTCGCACGTGACGTCATTTCCGTTTGTCCGACAGGCGAATCCGTCGAAGGGAGTTCTGGGATAATTGGGGTAGATTTCATCTGATTGGGGCATCAGAGGAGCCGAGGGGCTGACCATTCCTCTGATGGAGGGACTGGAAACGTGCTGGGGACAAACAGACGACAGGCTTTCCGTTGCGAAGGGGAGATGGGATGGTGGCAGCGCTTGGCAGTAGGGATGAACAGCCCGAAAGCACTGAAGAGAAGATGGATGAAACTCCGGAGCAGATGAAGTTGCTGATGAGGGCTGCTGAAGAGGAGCCGTGGCATCGTCGTCATCGCCCAGTCTGACCCGAGGAACCTTCTCCTTCTTATCGTCGTCAACTTTGCCTGAGAGAAACATTTTCAAAACTATAAGCTAATCATTAAGGTCTTTCTCACTGAGGCGCGTGATAAACGAAAATTGGAAATAGGCCTAGACCCTATGCCTACTCCGTAACTCGGTTTTAACACTTTAAGTAAAATGCCCGTACAATTATACAGAGAATAATTTACAAGCCAAGCGTTTAAAATGCGTGGAAATGATTATATTTGACAGCCGGACCTTCAACGCATCGATGGACTGTATGGTCACTGGAGCATGCTCTAAATAGGCGCATGCATTCTGTGCGCCTATGCCTGGCATTGTCTGGTCCAAATAATTCAACGCACTTGTTCAGTTCGGTGCAAGCAGGCGGTAAGCAATAGGTCTACCACTATAGCATCAAAGCCACATCAAAAGTTTAGAAAATGCTGCATCTGACTCATTTATCAACCACTCTCTAGGCCTATAGGCTACGTGGAACGGTGGAGACTTTGTGCCACCAGCCATAGACGTAATTTTCAGAGGGTATGAAAGTACCACACTTATTGAAGTGGGGGTACCTTACCCCACTTTTTCATAGAGTAAATAATAAATGCCATCCCATATTTTTAATTGCCCTTCTGGATGTTGCCCTAAATATTGCTTCCATTTGTTTTAGTCCGTTTCACATAAATTATTAGGCACCAAACTGTTTGGAGATATATCTGACGTTTTAGAAGCTATGAAACTTTTAAACAAGCATTGTAATTTTTAATTTTGATCCTTGCTATTTCTTGACCTCTATTTCTAACTTATTCCAATAGCACCATGACTTTACATTGTGTCATTGTGTGATCTATTCAACCGCATGCATGCCTTATTTTATCCCTGAGTCATGCGTGCCGTGAAAGGAAAGTAGAGGATGAATAATTGGTATAAGCTAAGGCCCTACCCCCAATTTTTAGACTACCGTTACACCACAGTATATACTGTGGTTACACCCTGACCTCTGCCACCATCGTAAAAAGATCGAGCAATACAATTGTGCCATAGAAGCCATGTTTTGATGCAAGAAACCCGATGTAGGCCTAATTCGATCATCACAATCAACCAATCATAGACTGTAAAGGCCCTACATGTACAAATTAATGAGCATTTGCTTCTAAAGCGTAACTTTTTAGCATTAGATAATGAATATGCATCAAGTTTCTAGTTTTATATTCTATGCATACTCTTAAATAGTCTATATACGAGGAAGATTTCAAGCCGACGCCTCGCAGGGGCTTCAGCGCAATCATAAATAGGCCTAGGCCTACTCATCGTAAAAGCTTCATTGATGTTCATTACTTGAGACACAATCACGCGCAGCTTTCCAGGAACATTCTGGCTTTATCAACTATCAAGATGATAAAAATTGCTATATTCTTCCGCAATCCTCTGACCTGAGGCCTTTGCTTTATAGTCTTTTTACTGCTGACTCTGGTTCCCTACCAGCTTACGGTTCTCTTCTGAGTCACTCTGATGACGTGCAAGAAATGCGTCTACTGATTTTGCCAATGATGAAGCCAGAACTGTCCGTCTGATGGCTTGTTAAACTGGCGTCGACATGCACTCTTACTGCCTGCCATGGCTCGCTTCCAACCGACTTAGTTGTTCTTCCAAGAATCAGTAGACCTGTACAATAGAGGCTGAACACTCGCCAGAAGCTCGCTAATTAGGTTTCATTTGGTTTCCTTCGCTAATGAGATTTCTTTTGTCACTTCTCTAATTTTGTTCTGAACTTTGGTGCTCCATAATGTAGATCAAGAGGACAAGGTCTATCCGAGTCCAAGAATACACGTAGGCCTATGCCTGCGTAAGGACCTTTAGCAAGTCCTTCACTCACAATTGCTGAAGCGCTTCGGCGTGTAAAACTCCGACACATCTTTGGGCTGTAGTCGGGACCGCCTCTGAATAGTAGTAGACTGTAAGAGGCGGTACAGAAATACACACATACATGCATACATACATACATATCAGCTGCGACAGCTTCGTTCGTGACGGTTCGTCTTTTGTTTATTGTAATATACTTTGACATGATCGATCAAATAATTTTCCTTCAGGTTATCAAGTATTTTATGGGCTCCTTTGATCGAAAGAAGTGTTCATCGTTTTCTTGTCGTTTGCTGAACAGAAGTGGAGAAGTTTCTCTCCGCTGCCATTCCATTCCGTCTCTCCATCTGATTTCCTCTTCTCTGCAAACCTCTACGTTAAAATCGTCCGAAACGACGATTACGTCGTGTCTGAGAGTTCTGTGTATGGTGACCTCTGACATCTATTATTAGCTGAAGTTGTTCGTAGGTGGTTCATTAATTCCTTCCACCGTAGGCTACTATAGCTCTGCAGAAGTCGTCTTCTCGTAGGACGTAGGCCAATTGTTGATCTCCTCTATCATGCAGATGTTGGAGCTCTGTAAGTTTCTAGGCCTACTGCTTGCCTGTGTGCTTGGTGGTAGAATTCTTCGTTTTCGGCACTAGGCCTATATCTTGTCTCGCATAGTCCTATCATCCTATGATGGTCCTTCGTCGCTGGTAGACCTATCGGTGCTTTAGTAGGCCTGTATAGGTAACTTTTCACATACTAATACCAATCTCCAGCTCTCAGTCGCAAGCGCGTCCGAACTCCGAATCGGTATTGGTCCTATGCCTTTCCGTTGCATGTAGGCCTATCGTTTCATTGTACCCCTAATCTCGACCGCATAAATATATATACTCGTCTGTCTCCTGTGTCTTCTCGCAGACTCACACCCGAATACAATGCGGGTTCTATTGTTCTTCAACCAAACAACTAACCATCGTCTGTCCTCAAAATAATCGATCACGGGAATCGCACTTAGGTGCTATTCTGAGGCTTGCACATATGCCGAACTATTGACACGTTAAACCCTTCGTCCTCTATAACGGACTGCAGCACACGTATTATTCAGGTAAAATTAGTTTCAAGGTAATTGTGCAGCATTAAGGAAAATAATGAACAAGGTGTATGCTCTGCAGTGTATATAATTACGTGCGCGATGGTTATTATTACGCGGTGCCTAAAGAAAAATTAGAATAAATAAAATCTGCGAAATATTTCAGCTTCAAACAAACGCTACCTTGAGGATGTCAGCTCATTCAGAGGTGAAAGAGGTGAAAGTAAGATTAATAATACCTATAAGCATGAGATCCATCAATTCCATCTATTAGGCCTACTCTGCTTACTCGAAGTTCAGATCCACACCAAACGCGATCAAAGCATGTGCTTTAATTGGCCTATGCCACAGAGGTAAGGGTCTGACGTCAGGTAAACTCAGACTTGTAAAAAATATGATACACACATGGGCGGCGATCCAGAGGGGCGGGTCGAGGGGGACAAGTCCCCCCCCACGTTTGAGAGTGGGGGACGCTCCATGCATTTGTCCCCACACACACATTTTGTTGAGTTACTATTTTATAATCTACTCAGTGGAAACTTAATAACTGGAAGAGACAGCAGACAAGTCAATATGTTATCATTAATGACTAGAAACCACTGATAAGTTTGTCTATTAATATTTTGTTTAAATGTTTCGTCCTATTGTGAATCTATCTGCAAAATCGTTTATATGCACAATCAAGTTCTCTACGATTAAGCTTTAAAATAGCAGCCTACTGCAACTTCTAGATAGTTGACCCGGCCATGAGGCTCAATAGCAAAATGGGAGGACCTCAAGAAACTAAAAATACATTGCTGCAGATATTATATTGGGATAAGGAAAAAGTCAAAAGTTTCATTACTGGAAGTAGCCGAAGATGGAAGAGAACTTAGAGAAGCTTTCTCTCATCAAAATTGCCAACATACATGTACCGGACAATAATTGGTTGACTGCATAAGAGATCACAACAGAATAGCTTACACGTAAATTAATTATATATGGACACATATATACAAGTATATACGCTGTGTTGTTGAAACGGGGAACAAATGGAAACTCCCGCCAAATCAAGCAGATGCGCAACAAGAGGGTGCTGGAGGATGCTTGATCACCCCATGAGTCAAAAGGTGACCCATACAATTTTTCAAAATTCTAAAAAAAAATTTGGGCGGATATCAAAGTTAACGTAATTTACTAAAGGAAATGTGTTATATTTCATATGGAATGCGTCTACTTATTATGAAGCTCTGTCTCAGACCCCGCAAAGGAAACTGCTACGCTCCTCATAACACATTTTAACTTGAAAACGAAAGGAAAAAATCGGGAAACATTCTTCGCGCTCATGCTTCAAGATATGCTGTAAACAGTAAAAAAGACCTTGTTATTATACAATTATAGGCTTCGGTCTTTGCAATGTGAGCACCCCAGCTAAATCTTCTGGTTTCGCCTCTGACTTAGTAATTCAAAAAGATTTTGCTGTTCACCCAAGGATTCTTCATTAATATGCAAAATGGGATAAGTTTTGCTTGTTATCATGCTGTTTAAATTGTTTTGCTCTGTTGCAAATTATGTCCTGAAGCCATTGCTGTACCCAACACTGGTAGGCCTACGCATCCATTTTTAATCAGGGCGTTTTAGCGTGCAGCTGTACACACAATTAAAGTGCAGTTCTAAATCAAATTTGTGCAGTTGTAAAAGCTATTTTGTGCAGTTAAAAGTACTTTTTAAAAAAGGGACAAAAATGTACTTCATTTGGCATAAAATTATCAAAAAATGTTTGGCTTCTGGGGCTTTGCCCGAGCACTGAATTGATATCACTTAAGAGGATGTGCAGCACTATATAGTCGAAAACAAATAGGGTCGTTTTTAATCCCATGCATTTATGGTTGGAAGTAGGCCTAAGTAAGGGCCCCAAATGCACTCCATTTGGCATCAAATTATGAAACTTTCATTGGCTTTTACCCCATACCCGCCATAGGTCGATATCTCTTAAGACGATATGCAGCACAAGTGGAACACATTTGGAGTCTTTTATGACCCCAGTTGTAGTTAAAAAGTCAAAATAATTTCTGACAAATTGGAAGAAATAAGGGCTGAAAATGCAATCTCTTTGGCATCAAATTATCACAAGTTTGTTGGCTTCTGGGGCGCTCTGCCACAGACCCAGATGGGTGAGCTTACGACGATCCTCAGTCCCCCTAGTCGTTAGGGGCTAGGATTGTACAGTTGTAAAAATTTCATAAAATTCTTTTGATGAAACAAACATAAATAGCTTATAATTTTCATTAAGCAATTGCCTGAGAAATATAACACAGGCCTACTTTTGATTGTTAACGTAATATAGGTTGTATATAATTGCTGCCAAAAAGACACAATGTGTGATCAAATATTTACAAGACTAGTATACAAAAGACCTAAAGAGACCAGGCCCCCGCTGTATAGGTAACATGCACTGCTACCGGGAAGGTTCGAGATAAAAGCACAACTAAACGAGTGGTTCAGATTTCTAATTACTTATTAACATGCTGTGACAAGGCGCATGCATGCCTCTTGCTCTTAAACGTATGTTCTGTTAAAAAGGAGCAAACAAATTTCGCGCTGAAGCGCGAAAATATTTCACCTTATTCACCTATAGGTCTAAAGTACCCCTTAAACCTTTCAGATAAGTGGCCTTTTAGTCTCTATACTTGTATTATGGTATTCTATAAGCTGGTTTACAGAAATACATTTTCCCCACTACAAACAGACAACAGTTACTGTTGCAAACTCATTTTTAATTGTTGAAAAATTAAATAGCTTGATAATTTTTAATTGAGTCATTTTCTCAGAAAAAATGGGGTGAAAAAATTTGTTCACGCTTACGCCCGAATATTTTTTCACACAGGCCAAAAGTGTACCCCCACTTCTCAAAGAAGATGGCCGTCACTGGATACACAGTCTATATGCTGTTACGTTAGTTTAGGCAATTAGTCTCGGACTCTTGGAGTAATAAAGATTGAATATGTATGTCCTTTTGCTGGAAAAATATTTATGCTGAACCTTAGCTGATGTAGCCTATGGCACAAACATAGGCCCGCATGAACATAGGCCCCATGAACATAGGCCCGCATGAACATAGGCCCCATGAACATAGGCCCGCATGAACATAGGCCCCATTTGTATAAATATAGGGTCCACGTAATTATAGACCTTATTTATTATAGCTTACACACGTTATTAATATTCGGTTACATAGCCCTCTATTATATTGACTCTTATTGTATCTGTATGTGCAAAATGACAAACAAAATGGGTGGCCTATACCGTATTATAAACTAGTCATCTTGAAGAAAGACCACACTGTCCCTATACGATGGAAGGATGCGAAGACGTCCTTTACACTTCTACCTAAAGAAACCAGTTAATTCCGGTATGCTCAGCTACTTATAGGACTAGAAAATGATTCCATCTATTCCCATTAGGAAATACTTATTGTGCCACTTGCGTTCAATATGTTTGGAAAGAGGTGAAGATTTTAGAGAGAGAAAACCATATAAATAATAATAATTATCTCATCAGTGCTTACAACATCGGCAGCAGTAGAGTTCCGATGATGATGACGACGACGATGATGACGACGACGAATCGTCGTCACGGTAGCACCAGCATTTGGTCCAGCAGATGACGCAGATAGCGATGGCGACGAGTGGACAGAGGATGACCGGAAGTAGGGTCAAGAGCGGCATGTCCAGCGAAGCAACGGCGTATGAAGCATCGGATAGGCTGTGGAGGAACGGACAAACAAGAAGAGGAATGCAAACATATGCAATGAAATGAGACGCCTCCAACCAAACATTGCAATAACAGACAGACATGCAGGCAAACAAGCAAGAAAAGAGACAAAAAGGGACAAAGCCAGATAGAGACGTAAGACTAGGAGAGAAGAAAAGTACATTGTCAGAGGGAGAGTTACAGTCTAATGGATGAGGGTATACAAAAGGGACGACAGACAGGCAGGCAGGCAGGCAGACAAAGTGGCAGTCTGTGGGAGTCTGGGAGATTCTGCTGTTGCTGAGCTGTTGCATTGTGGACCATATGGGTTGCCTTTAGTTGGTTGTCTGACAGTATTGGAATGTCGCTTCACTCTATATATAGTAATCGCTCGATTGTTTTATTGTTGTCTTGTTGCTTTGTTGTGGTATTAATTATTGTAATGTTCTCGTATGAATTGTAGTAGTACATGTATACACACTGTTGGCTAATTGTTTTCGCATAAGACAATCTTTTATTAAATTATCTAATCTTTGTTTTTATCATCTGAAGCAATCATATTAACACAGCTTCAACCACCCTGCCTATCCACTGAGCCATACACCCAAACATCGATCAACACTCATCCAACCACCCATTCATACATTGCAAATATCATCCACCCATCCACCAACCCAATAACCCATCCTCTCACTTATCCACCTACATAATCATTCATCCGTCCACTCATCCATCCATCAATCAATCAATCGATTAATCCATTCATTTATTCATCCATCTACCAATCACCTTTCTTTATATCCATCCATCCATGCAGCGTCTCATCTATTCATCCATCCATTCAATCATCCATATATTCATCCATCCATCCATACATCCACCTTTCGCTACATCCATCCATCGACCCATCTAGAATCTTATTCATCCATCCATCCATTTATAGGAATCGATCGATGCTCTCTTATCCTACGTCATTTCCAGTTCGTCTTCTGTTTCCATGCACCGGAAGTGGTACCAGTCCTGGTGGTAGCGACAGCAGAGCAGACGGTCGTCGAACATACAGCAACAATAGTCGATCGTCGGCATGTAGTTGGTGACGGTGCACAGGTGTGTATACTGGACATACTGCTTGACCATACACTGACCACCACCAGGCAGCTGGTCAAGCTGATGGTCAGCAGCTGTAGAAAGAAACGAACGACAGAGATAATTGCTTTTCCCTATACGGAAGCATCCCACATCCATGGCAACGCATCTCTTCCCCCCCCCCACACCTCCCACCTCTGCCGCAGCAGCAACCATTGTCTCCGCAGAGGAGACAGCACAACGCAGTCTGGAGCAGGTGTCTTCTAGAAGAGAATCTGCCTCAGTGTAATAGGAGTGGGGCTGCCATTGATCATTTGAACAACCAGACTAATATTCACAGAGGTTATCCGTCCAGACGTTTTAATCAGTTATCGAAGTCATTAGACTGTCTTGTCATCTCACACGTGTTGTTATTTTGCCATTTCTCATTCCGACGCATGATTGCATTTAGAAATATAGAAGATTAGCCTCTACAGATGATTTATGAGAGAAGCTGCCATAGCCTTCTTACCATCATTCGCCTGTGACGTATTTGTTCTAGCTTTTGTTATCATTCAACCCAATTTATTTACGACTTTCATCAACTATTTCTTCAAGTAATATTGTGATCATTCTCCATTTATTCATTCAAATTAATCTAAAGCAAAACCGAGATATTATATACAGACTTTTCATTTTCCTTCCAGCTCCTACTTTCTTTCTAGTTTTGTTTTAATTTCTTCACTCATCCGGTCGTTCTTACATTGTTCGATAATCATTCATTAATTATTTCTATGAGCGAATGAGTGCGGGAGTTGGGAATTATTGTGAGATTTTGTGGGACGGATGAGGCTATGAGTCAGTGAGAGGATTTGGTGAGTGACGTGAGTGACGTGGGAGAGTGATGATTGAGTGAGTGGGTCAGTCAGTCAATCAGTCAGTCATTGTGCTTGACTCGATGTCTACACAATCCTTCAGTTTAGTTTTTGCTTTTTTGCATGTATGTCTACGTCTGTCTGCTTATATCTGCATCTTCTTCTGCTACACCATCTGTCTCTTTTCCTCTTTCGACCGAAACTCATAACTGTCTACTGCAGTTTGTTTGTTCGCCCGTCAACCTCTCTGCTTTGATTGTTGAAGACTTACTGAACCCTTCATGGCTTCGTGCTCTACAGGTTCACGATAACAGTGCTGCTGCTGCTGCTGCTGCAGTGGTTCATCTGTTGACCAGCATCAGCAGCTGTAGCCGTTGCTGCTGCAGATCTCTCCCTTTGCCATCATCATCATCATCATCATCATCATCATCATCATCATCATCATCATCATCAGTCCGTTTATATATGTACACGTAACTCGTTCGTCTGATATCAAAGACCCGCATCCGTTCATCCTCCGTTCTACTGCTTCTACTTATCCGTCAAAGCCATGACGGCTGCAAATGTTAAATCCCATCTAACGACTTTTACTGGAATTTATAACTTCCATTGGATCAATTCCTTACATCTCCTCATTTGGCCCAATGTACACAGGTCGTCAATGATAATAATATTTATAGCAATCATCATCGTCGCCCTAATGATCAGTTCTTGTCAACTTCTGTCTCAGCATCATCTTCATCATCATCTTCGTTAGCATCTTTATTTTTACGGATGCCAAATTCTGTGTACACGGTGTCCCAAAACAAGTGAGACCCTTTTTGTTTTTGCGATATTTTTTTTAATTCTCAATAAAACTCTATA
>JAQFXW010005535.1:0-10343 GCA_034693945.1 Dendrobaena attemsi
CACGGCCTGGGTTGGGAGCGCCTCTGAGTAGAAACCTTGAAGGGGCGCTATATAAATTTTGATTGATTGATTGATTAAGGAACTACAACCTTTTGACTTAACGCAACTGCACACTAAATTTTTAACGTTAACATTCACTACAAATTTTAGTGTGCAGTAAATTGCCATGTTATGCAGTTGTAAATTCACTTTTGTAGTTGTAAATTGCCGAATGTGCAGTTGTAAAATAGCAGGGCTTGTTTGAACGTGTAGTGAAGCACACAATGTTCAGCGACGAATAGGCTAGACAAAATGAAAGTTTTTGTGCAGTGATAAACAGGGAATGCTATCCCCTGCGACCTGGAAGCAATCCTACCTGTAAAATCCAGGTGCTGCCCAACTTTTCGAAGTATCAATAGGCCTCAGAATAACTTGACACTGGGGGAAAAGTTAGAAGTAGACAACCGAGTAATTGATTACGGTAATATAATAATCTTTTCCATAACTAATCAACGGTGTGCTGTTTTTATTTTCAAACCCGTTCAACTCCATTAAATATTCCATTCCATTCAATATTCAATTCAAGTTCTAGCTAGGTCTAGTATATACGAACGAGACTCAGTGTCAAAAGTGGATCAAACTAATAGCTACTGTTTTATCCCTCGAGTTTACAATAATCTACTTCTTGTAACTAGGCCTAATTATTATGATTTTATTCTTTTTAGCTCACACACAAATTTAGAAAGATGATTATAGTCTGTAGTTACGGCCCAATAAGAGATCGTTGGCTACGACTGACAGGCAACGATATTCAAACAGATGCAGGCTCTAAGGAAAACACGCAAGCGAGAATAGTTTCATGTAACTCTTGTGATGATTGAAAGTCACGTCACTGAAAGACTGAAGTATGGTTATCAGACTTTTGGTTGTGTATCTCTCGACTGAGGTGGCAGATCTCCGATTTTAGGTGGTGGATTTCAAAATTGAGGTGGTGGATCTCCTATCTTAGGTGGTGGATCTCAAATCCGAAATGCCGGATCTGAGATTCGGCAAGATCCGGCTGAATTTAAGCACTGAGTAAGTAGCACGATAATATGAGCAACTGTAATCTAGTAATTGTAACCCAGGCCACTTTCTGACAATTTCATGAGCTCTTTACCAGTCACAGATCTTCGTGTTCTTAACAACTGGTGAAACTTTCAGAGTTGGATCTCTTATAGCTTTTATATATTTTGAATATCAATTGCCTAAAAATTAAACGCCGGTCAAAAGCGAAGGAAGCTGTGTAGTTGAGTTTATTATAATTACACGCAGTATCAGAGGAGTATTTATAATTGATTTTTGTTCAGGAAAACATGGCCAGAACTTCTGGAACCGAGTTTCATAACAAGTTATCTGACGTGACGGAATGTTCCATCTGTGCCGAGATATTCACAAATCCAAAGCTCCTTCCCTGCGTTCATACGTTCTGCGTGCACTGCCTGGAGAAATATGGAAGAGATAAGAATCCTGGAGACTGCATGGCGTGTCCTCTTTGCAGGAACGAATTTGTTATTCCGGACGAAGGTTTTTCCAGGTTACCAAACAATTCCTTTATTGGCAAGATAGTGGAGATTTTGAAATTGGCTACGGCTCCCGAGAAAGAAACAGTCTGTGAACTTTGTTGTGAAGAAGAAGCAATTGCTAAGAAGTTTTGCATCGCCTGTGAACAGAAACTCTGCGATCGTTGCAGTAAATCTCATCAGAGAATAAAGGACTTTGAAAATCACCAAGTTGTTGAGTTTGGGAGTCAATTAAACATCAAAGATTTGAACGTTCGCAACAGCTATTGTGAACATCATCCTAAGGAGCTGATAAAGATGTACTGCTATGAAGATGGTGTGACTGTCTGCTTAATTTGCTGCGTTGAGAGTCACCAGTCTCACAGATGTTCTAATGTCGATAAAGCCGCTGGTGAATTTATAGAACAGCTAAAAGAGGACATGCATAAGGTTACCGATAAGCGTCCAGAGTGGGAAGAAGTTCATCAGAAACTGGAAAAATGTAAGGATGAATTTTCCGAAGAGGTCTTGAAGATAGAAGAAATTATTCGAAATTCAGGAAAAACATTAAAGGAATTAATAGATCAGCATACAGAGACGTTGGTTAAAGATTTGAAAAAAGTTACAGAACGAAATCTTAAGTCTTTTGAAATGATAAAACAGGAGGTTGACAGGTTCAGAGTGATGATCGACAGCTATCAGAGATATTGCGATGAACTGCTGCTGAGACGATCATCTGTTGATATCTGTCGAGTTGTCGGCCAATTGCACAACAGGGCCGGCGATCTGGAACATCTGCCAGCAAACTGCGGCTTGAATGATTTCTACCGTGACAAAATATCTTTCCATTCTGCAATCCTTGAACAACGCGGAAACAACAATTTCTTGGGAGAGTTGAGTGTCGAAAGGTCAACCTATCGGATTGTCCAATTTCGAAAAAGGTTTTCGGGTAAGCGGCAATTATAGAAACTTTCAGTCCACCCAATTGATCATCATTATTATTATTATTATCATCATCATCATCATCGTCATCATCATCATTTCCGGAAGCCGGCTATTGTAGACTAATTTTCTGCTTTATAAAGTGCTTCGTAATTATCACACTGTGTGAACGTTTGATAATTATCTTTACATTGTTGAAGTCATTGAATTTACCATGAGTATCTCAATTTATATTCTTTCTGATTTCAGGGTCAGGTCCGTACGAAACATCAGGGCTCGTGGATAGATCTTTGCCAATGGATGTGGATGTAGTTGAAGTAAATACAAAGTATATGAAGGATGAACGGGAGTTGGAAGAGCAAATTGAGCGATGGATGAGAAGAATATCAGAAACTATGACAAATCTAAAGCCACATCAGTTAGAGCTGATAAGGACGGAGGAATTCAAGAAGAAGCTTAAGCAAGAGATGCCTCATCTAGTTTTCGAAGTAAGGCAAACTGAAGTGAATTTATGTGGCATACCAGACGTGGTGAAGAAAGCGAAGCTGTATATATTGGAGAAGGTTACCGCAGCTGTTCACGATTCATTTGAGACATCTGAATCGAGAAGCAAGTTGTTTGCCAAAGAAGAAGCCAGGCCCTATCTGATGGAGCAGTTGCTCAGCAAAGGCATCTCTGCCTCTTGGATGTGCAACGATCGTAGCGTTGTCGTGTATGCTTTGGACGAAAGAAGTTTGAAGGAAGCTGCCGAGGTTTTGCAGAAAGAGGTAATTGAGGAGCATATCCAGTTGAATAAAGCAAGTCAGAAGTTGGTCGAGTCCGGTCAATGGAAGGAGTTTATCGGAAGTCTTTACACTGACAGCAGATCATTGGAAGTTACGGTTATTGGTTCAACTGTAGTTGCCGTATGCACTAGGAACATTGTAGATAGTGTTAAAAAAAGGTTAATCGGATTCATTGAGAAACATGCAGTTCTAGAGAAGGTTTTGCCGATGGACCGAGGTGTGGTTGAGGTAATGACAAATTACATGAAGAATGAATTGCAGAAGATTGAGGCAGAATTGAAGGAATGTTCTGTAAGCGTAGAAACTTCGAAAGGTGAACCTGGGTTTGTTATCAGCGGAAACGAGAATGGAGTTGGAAAAGCTGTGAAAGAGTTGGAAAAACTCACCGAATGTATCTCCATGTACGATCACGATATCGATAGACCCGGAATTCCTGCATACTTCTACAGTAAGCACGGGAAGGAAGTACTGCGTGGCATTCAGATAAATCACAAAGTCTCCATCCAACTGGATAATACGCAGAGCCGACCGAGGCCACAAGCGGAAGCTGGTGATGGATCGGGAAGATGTCGGGTGGAGGTGTTACGTGGAAAGTTCATGATTCTGATGAGGGGAGACATAACGAAATTCAAGGGGGATGCCATCGTCAATGCGGCTAATGAGGACCTCAAACACATCGGAGGAGTGGCTGCAGCAATCGCCGAAGCAGGTCAGTGTCTCTTCTGTAGTAGTTGGTTCGATTGTGGTTCATGGTCAGACATCATTGCAATTTGCTTATCTACATGGTATTGTTAGGTCCCTAAAGGTTCAAGGCTCTATTTGAATTAGTCTAGGTTATATTCCATGATTCTACACTCTAAAAGGTCTACCTAAGTGGCACAAAAGACTCTAAGTCAATTCTTCAATGAAGTTAAAAGGTATTATTCAAGACAAAGAAAACAAGCTTAATTACAAAATACATGAAAATAAGTAAAGAACGATACAGATTCTTACTGATCTACAGCAAGAAGAAGCATTGGTCCGTTGACTGTTTCACGGAAGACCAACGATAAGAACTTCTACGTCGGAATCGAGAAGAAATGGCGCTTCCAAAACGTACCCAAACGAAGACTGCCAACCACGAGAAGTTTAAAGTCACATAGGACTAGAAATGAACGAACTGTAGATTCGTTCTTGTGCAAACAAAAGGCAAAAACGGCAATCCCCCTTCAGCTACGGACTACCGTCCCTTTATAGACGCGTGTAGGCCTAATCCCACACTTGCCACCTCTGGATTCCATCCCGTCGCGTTCACCGAAGCGTATCGGCAGACTGTGAACGGACCAGTTTGACTAGCTCTTAGCCCCCAATGCTGGCCAAGTCCTAGCAAAGTTACATGAAAAAAGAAACATTTTCTTGTACAGATTATCATACAACACTCGAATACTAATTGGATAAGAAGTGTCAGATGCGAAGAAGTGCAAATAATCTACTACGAGCCGTATGCATACTGCAAAGTCGGTAATAATAGTCAAACCCATATTTTATTTTAAAAAATTAATCTGAGATTGCTGGAACCTCTTTAAGTTCACTACTACTCAGTGGCGTTCGCGGCTACAGCGCCGATGCTGAGTCGGAGTTAACACGCGCCTCATTTACAACGCGATCTGGCCAATTACAATTAAGTGTACCTGCGGTACTACATCTTACATCTTAGATTCTTCGACTCAGGATCTAATCTATTATGCTGAGCCTATCTCCAGAGCAATTGCGAGTGAAAGGTTTATTCAAGGTCCTTATGTCGTGGCTTGAAGTGGAAGCTATTTGTTCATATTTATTTATTCTCATATAACTATCTATACCGCCCCTTATAGCTCCTACTACTCAGAAGCGGTCCCGACTACAGCTCGGAGGTGAGTCGGAGTTTACACGCCGAAAGTCTAAACGCAATTGTGAGTGTAGGACTTGTTCAAGGTCCATATGTGGTCGCTCGGGGTCTACATCGACCCCGCAAACATTCAAGCCTCTCTGTCACCCTGAATCGAACCCGCGAACTTCCGGTCGTAATGCACCGAACGCTACCACTACACCACCGCGCTACATAATAATAAATATAGGGCTAACCACTCTTTGAAACTAATTTACAAACTGTTTAACTTTCAGCTGATCCAACCAACACAGCGAGATCAACGACGAAGCGAATGGAGGACTGGACAGTGGAGGACGTCTGCACTTGGCTCAAGTCCCACCAGCTGGACCAACACATCGTCGAGACGTTCCGATCAGAGAAGATTTCCGGCGATGTCCTCAGCACAGTCACGATGGTCGACATCGAAAGCTTCTGTCCGGCGGCGAAATTCGGAGATCGAAGTCGGATCATCAAAAGCAGAGACGCCGAGTTGATGAAGAAGACGGAGAAATCATCATCGTCCGATAAAGAAAGGGTTAACGATTTGGGAGACACTTACATCTCGGACAAGTTTCAGAATTTTGGTCGGCCAGGTAGTTCCGCAACGCCGTACGGTCAGAATACCTGTCTCCCAAAGGAATGGGTCTCCAGTGATGACCTGATTGAACCGAACCACGCCTTCATCGGTCTTCAAGACGTGGACAAGCAAGAGGCGCTGCGCAAGTTTTCCGTTGAAATCATTCCGTTTATCTGTGCCTGCCTTAACGATAGAACCAACGGAACTTGTCATCTTGGGGTTGATGCAGATGGAATTATACACGGGATCCCAGCAGATGAGATTCAGTTTCATCAGCTTCTCGGAAGTGTCGTTGAAACCGGTTTCAGTCCGGATCAGCTGGAGATCGTGAGGAGTTGTGTACGACCGATAAGATTCGTTGAGGTGAAGAGGAATAGCTTTGAAAAGGAAAATGGTAAGTTGTACGTGGTTGAGATAGACGTGGTTCCAGTATACAGGCTCTGTACCGACGAGGCTTTCTTCGCTAGAGCAACTCGCAGCGACTTGAAAAGTTCTGACGCGTCAAGCCTTTACCGGTTGAGCAACGGATTGGTTGTTACATGTTCCGGCGAAGATCTGAAGAACTTCATGGAGAACAAAGCCGAGCTGGCGATTAAAAGACGTGAGATGGAGCGAAGCTTCCTGAAGGCAAAACATGGAATTCAACCTGACTTACCTAGCGACAGACTTACAAGACTACTCTGTAACGGAGGAGATTCCTTTGACGGTCAAATTTACCCGATATTTGTACTGAGTCCCAATAACAATACAGGCGTTGAATATTCGGCTGGAAATACTCGATTCCTTCAGTCGATCGAGCGGAAAACCGTTTTCGATTTCGACAGTGCATCGTCACTGAATTCCGCATTCACCAGCCACGAGGAACACAACGGAGCGAATTCAAATGTTCTCAGTGTGGAGTACTTCAACAGGAACGACATGTTATTATCTGAACTGTTCGACGATTTCTCTCAGTCTTGGATCTTCTGTAATGGATTTCACAGAACTAACGAACCGGTATTTGATGCGTCCGAATGGAAAATCAAGCGCAAACCGACGTTTTCAAAGGCAGTGCAGTTGCTTCGCGATGCGATTCCAAGGGAACACGGTGTTGTAATATTTCTACTGCTTTCGAGAAACTGTGAGGCAATGGTCTCGGCTGCTGAAGATTTCTGTCATAAGTTTGAGTGGATGGTGATCAGTGAGAGTCAACAGCTTGCGTCCAGCTTCAAAGAACATCTCGTCAAGACGCTCAAAGTTGTCAAGAACGAAGAAGAATTTGAACGACGCTGTATTGTCAGAATGCCTTGGACCGAGGTCAGTGAAGTTTTCACAAAACTCGTCGGTGATATCGACATTGGACAGGTAAAGCTGCCAATGTCGTCAGGTTCAAAAGTTTCCATCGATAGAAAGGTTTTGAACGAGATGAAGGACCTGGAAGTGTTGGGTTCCACTCACCTGGATAACGCCGCCATTGTCCTAAACAATGAGAGGCTGAATGAACTGAGATCATATGTGGAACGTCAATTCTACCAGGGAGCTGAGGTCGACTGGTGGAATTTCTGGTTTAAAACCCAAGTTCTGACGAGGGAAATTCAGCCACACATCATCTCTTGTATACAACGACTCTCCACCCAGCAACTGGAAGCCAGTGACAGAGTTGGCATCGTGGCAATCTACCACAAGCCGGGATCCGGAGCCACAACTCTGGCTAAGAACGTTCTCTGGGAACTCAAGGATCGGTACAGATGCACCGTGCTTAAAACTCTGACAAAACACACGCCCAACCAGCTCACTCGTCTACTTACGTACAATGAAACCACCAATCCGAAACCGGTTCTTGCTCTACTGGACAACTACGACGAATTCCAGATTCAGGAACTCAAAACATCGTTGGAGTTGGAGGCCTGCAATCTGGGAAGAGATATAGAGAATCCGCCTCTGGTTTCCTTTATCCTACTTGTCTGTATACGTTGTAGTTCCGCATCACAGTCGATCCCAAGCGGCTGTGAGAGAAGCTTTGAACTCGGTTATAACCTGAGTATCTCGGAACTTCAGTGGTTTCTTGTTAAAGACCAGGAACTCGAAAGAGAATGGCAAAGGACGCGTCGTCTCGACCCAAGCCGACTGATCGCCTTCAACGTATTTCGTGAAAATTTCAACCCTCACTACATTGAGAGCAAGGCATCGAGTCTCGTCAAGTTTGTAACGAGCTACAGCGATCGCCTGCTACTGAAATTCCTCGCATTTATTGAAGTCTACGATCCGGACTTCCGCTGTGTTCCAGCTTCCTGTTTCGATCAACTTATGAGCGACCAACGACCCTTCAAATCGTCATGGTTCAGCCGAATCAGCGAATCCTTGAAGGGCCTCATCAGTTGCCGCCGGAACACAGGAGCCGGGTTTCCATTTCAGAAACTACGGATCGCCCACAGTTTATTCGCCTATCACGTCTTCCGGGTAGTTGCTTCAGAGAATGAGAAACCTGCAGACGTCATGCTGGAGCTCTTGAATTCGGAAATCTTTCGATTCAAAGATGTGGCTACGAAGCAGCTGCTGAAGATTGTTACCAGCATCCTGACTCGTAGCCACCAACAGAGAGATGGGACCGGCGAACATGGATTCTCTCCGCTGATCATGAGCATCATTGCAGACCAAACCCAAGACCGACTAAAAGTGATCAACATTTTTAAACGGGCTCTGGAACTGGAAGACAACATTCGTGTAGCTGAGCAGCTCGCTCGTTTCTACGCCTTTACGAAGGACTGGCGTTTGGCGGAAGAGTTGGTGACGAGTCTGACGGAAAAATACCCGACGAAGGGGTCCGTTTGGAAAACGTGTGGCCTGGTCTACAAGGAACAATTATTTCACATATTCAAGGAGATACAGCGACCGGTGACGGCCGAAGAGGTTGAGGCCAGTCTTGGACTCGTCCGTCGCGTAACCGAAATGTTCCAGCGGGAAGAGAATGTGGGAAGTGGACCCAGTGGATTCATCGGCGAAGGAGAAACCATTCTGGCCTTTGTAGACGTCTTCAGGCGTATCAGCGGATTTCAGGAAACTGAGCTGCGTCGATTCTTCGTCGATTGTGACTACGTCCCTGCCTGGCTGATATCTTGGAAGCAAGAATCGATTGTCTACATCAGGAGTGTCGTGGTTAGAGCCATTTATATTTCAGAGGAGCTGGAAAGTTATTACGAGAGAATCGCCTCGTCCACAAACCGTTCAATCCAAGGATCGTGGATCAAGAAGATTCAGGGTCGGATCATAAATCTCACTGAACGACTCAGAAGCTACCTTTGGATAGAATCAAGTCACATGACTTTGATTCTCTCGCCGGTAGCAAGCACTCATTACAGAAGAAGCCAGATATTTATTCTCAAAGGAAGTACGCTGACGAAGAGCTTGGAGCTGTGCCGCAGTGGAAACATCACAATATTGGAACAGATCAAGTTCCTGGCCGAAGAAAACCTTAAGGTGCCAGACCGAAAGCCGGCAGACGTTCAGACCTTCGTGAGGACGTCGCTTCTCGTATTCATTGCGAGGGGAAACAGAACCGAAATCAATTTGCAACACGACCTCTTTCTACAGCTGAAGCAACTGAGTAAGGAACTCGTCTCTTCCAATGTGGAAACCTTCGAGAGTGTTCAGATACAGATTGAGATGTACCTCTACTTCTCCCTGCTAAACTGGCCCACTGGTACATCTCCAGTAGACGGAGAAACCGTTGTCCTACTCAAAGCCGTCCTGTATAGATGGGAGAAAGTCCTCCCGGACGAGAGCAGCGTAAATCGAGGGTACGACAAATGCAACTACACGAGCCGCATTCTGTTCTCTTTTGGCCCCGGGGATGGTCTGAATAGGATCTTCATCGACCGTTGCATCCAATTCCCCGTCTGGTTCAGAGGTGTTGTAACTGGTGACGGGAGGAAAGTCAGCTGCAGTTTCAACGAACACCTCTTCGAGATTAGACTGGGCAGAGCCCAACATCGAAGCAGATGGGGAACAACGGTATTTGTCCGAATTGGTTTCACCTGGTCAGGTCCCGTGGCTTTCGATCTTGTGCTGGTGGATCCAGGTATTTCTTGTCCTCCTTGCCAACCTCAAATACCAATTGTTCCTCCATGTCAACCTGAAATACCAAGTGTTCCTCCATGTCAACCTGAAATACCAATTGTTCCTCCATGTCACCCTGAAATACCAATTATTCCTCCATGTCAACCTGAAGTACCAATTATTCCTCCATGTCAGCCTGAAGTACCAATTGTTCCTCCATGCCCGCCTGTTGTTCCCCCTCAACCTGTTGCTCCTCCCTGTCCGCCTCCTGCTGCATGTGCTCCTCATCATCATCACCACCATCACCACCATGGAAAGCATGGTCACGGGCATAAAAAGCACGGCCACTGTCATGGCAAGCGCCATTAAGGTTATGAACAATGACATCTACGTGCAGTAGGTTAAACACTGTAGGGGACTTGCTTGCCAGATGTTCAATTCTCTGAAAGTAATACTAGTTTAATGCAAGTATAACTCGTTTAAAAATGAATAGAGAGGATAATCTTACAGTTGAAGCATTTGTATTGTATTGTATTGTATTGTATCTGAACTTTTATATAGCGCATCTTACAGAACAAGTCTACTCAGAAGCGCTT
>JAQFXW010005536.1:0-10342 GCA_034693945.1 Dendrobaena attemsi
TTCAGCATCCTCACTGTCCTTGTCCGCTATGCCACTCTTCACTGTTTTGATAGTCTTCTTATTCTTTCCCACTTTCCCATTTGACTTCTTAGCCACCTTTGGCTCAGTCTTTACTTCTTTATTTTTCGAATCCTTTTCCTTCTTCCTTTTTCTTTTCTTTTTCTCTTCACCATGAGTTGATTCCTTATTCTTTTCAGAGTCGACAGATTCTTCTTTGCTTTTGCCTTGATCGTTGTTGTTCTTTGATTCAGCTCCATCTCCACCTTGATAGCACCTAAATGATTTCACAATAAAATCTGATCATTTAAATGCCTCTTTAACTGTCAATTTGAATTCTTTATGATTTTGTTATCTATCATGATATTCTCCAGCACATTCGTCTCCTTCCGTATAATAGATAAGACTCTGGTACATAGAATATAAGAATATAACATGGGTTAGACCATAATGGATAAGACACAGGTACTTAGAATATAACATGGGTTAGACTATAATTGATAGGACACTGGTACGTAGAATATAAGAATATAACATGGGTTAGACTATAATGGATAAGACACTGGTACGTAGAATATAAATATATAACATGGGTTAGACTATAATGGATAAGGCACTGGTAAGTAGAATATAAGAATATAACATGGGTTAGACTATAATGGATAAGGCACTGGTATGTAGAATATAAGGATATAACATGGGTTAGACTATAATGGATAAGACACTGGTAAGTAGAATAGAGGAATATAACATTGGTTAGACTATAATGGATAAGACACTGGTACGTAGAATATAAGGATATAACATGGGTTAGACTATAATGGATAAGACACTGGTAAGTAGAATATAAGAATATAACATTGGTTAGACTATAATGGATAAGACACTGGTAAGTAGAATATAAGAATATAACATGGGTTAGACTATAATGGATAAAAGACACTGATACGGAGTGGTACGCAGAACATGAGATCTATAACAAATAAGACAATGGTACGTAAAATATAAGATCTCAGATCGAGTCCCTTAGGTAGACTTAATCTTTTATCACCGGGCAGCATAGTAAATGAGGTGCCTCGACATGTTAACTTAAACTCAGCATCAGCGCTGTAGTCAGAAGTGCTCCTGGGCAGTATGACCCACCTGAAGAGGTGCTTATAGAAATCTACGAATAAATGAATGAGTAATATTTGGTAAATACACACCTAAAGCATGGCCTTCCACCAGATACGCTAACAAGACTAAAATGCCCGGTTCGAACTCCTCCAATTCGCGATCCTGACTTGTGCTTGAACTCACAACAGACGCTCAGTCGACTGTCCTTTTGACCATTGACGTATAGAGTCAGACTGAATGGATATTCCGGATTACGAACAGACTGGAATCGAAAGTCACCTGGGAAAAATAAACAGACTAAATAACAGATGTTTAGTTAAAAGATGCACCTTTTATGCCAAATTAAATTAAAGTGGTTTCAACTGTCTGATGATTTTTGTGTTGATCAGAATCATTTGCACATGTAGAATTGAGTAGAAATGCACATTTCTTTATAGAGGTGAATTTTGTTGCTATGTCTTCATAGAAATACAGTACATATTCATTCGCAATGTTAATTATAACAATTCTGGTGACCAATTATATTTGCAGAGAGACTTATCCAAATCCTATTTGCGATTGCAATTAGAAATACAATGGGTTCGATAAGTGCTAACCAACCTTTTTGTCACAATGGAATCCTGAAGAAATTACTCTTTGAGCTGAAGACGACCCCAGTAAGCTCAAAACCATTACTAAATTTTACTTAAAATTATTTGGTGAATAAAATTTATTATGCACTGTGGAAAGTGGATTTTGTGTTCACATTGACAAATGACGCAAGTAGGCCAGAGACATTGTATTTCGATTAATATTATCAAAAATTGCAAAATGTTTATCAAGCTTGGGTGGGCCACTTAAAATCAGCCTATTCAAATCAGCCTATTCAAATCAGCCTGTGGGTCACATGCATTACAGCACTTTTTATGTCTTTATTCATCTCCTTCTAAATATTGCATGCTGGATTGTTTGCATTATGTTAGAATGTCTAATCATAATAAACGAATATGAATATGAATATAAACTGTACACTAGTGTACAGGGTTAGTGTGTTTGACCTGCAGGCCTAATGCAGATAGACTGGATTTGTGCCTCCACGAAGTCAGTTACTGCACAAGTCCTTAATTAAAATTGCAAATAAACAGAGAAATTACTGGCAGGTTTCAGAATGCCTCTGTAGACGACCAGAGTGCCAGCGCCAAACGGCTGTTGCTCCACTATGATCTGATCTCCCTGATCAAACAGATCGTCATAGTCCCGTCTAAGCGATGCACCAAAATAGTGCAACGTCACTTCACACTTTGGTGGTGCAGACGCGAGTCGCCTGTGTGATGTCTGAATCAACATAATAGAAAACGCTTGGCTTATTAATCAGTTACAGACGCAAGGTTATCATAAATCGTATTCATTCCAATACAATAAATTCAAGATGGATGGCAAAAAATTAATTAACACATTGACATCTAAGGGCTGCCGGTAGTTAATTCGTCCCAATTCAGGTTTGCCTGGATGCCAAGAAAAAGTTAACTCATTGAGAGCAACTATAGGTATAGAGGCAAACAATGCTACACTGGTAACATTAGGTTTACTCAGATTTCACCTCTGACCTTGGCTTTTCAAAGCTCTTTGACAGATGTGACATGCGTCTAATTTGCAATTGAGGTGCTTCTGCACAGGACAGGCATTTTTATGGCAATCACAGTGTAGGCCCACAGTGTAGGCCCACAGTGTAGGCCCACAGTGTAGGCCCACAGTGTAGGCCCACAGTGTAGGCCCACGATAGCCGCGATTTGAATGTTCCATAGGACCCTCGCATTCGACCAATAAATGGTGCGCGGTCAAAGTATTACACTACACAGCTTCAGCAAAGTCTTTGCAGATCTCATCAAACTTCTTTTAATCCTAATTTGCATTTCACCTCTGATTTAGATTTCAAATAAACTAAACATATAAAACAGTTAACAACAATAAGAAAAGTACATGTTGTTATAGGCATAGTTATTATCGGATGCTTAAGTTTGACAGCTGGTGTTGATGATGAGTTCTCTGCCAGGAGGCAGGTTCTATGGCTTACGCCACCTGGGCAATGAGATGAGTGAGGTGGTTTCCCATTGCCTTCCTCACAGACAATTATGGGTACGCAACTTGTCCAAGGTCGATACTTAGCGGCTCAAGAGGGGTTCGAACCTGCAACCCTTAGGTCACAAGGTGCCGAATATCCACTGCGCCCCTTCGTCCCATTCCTGCTAGCCCGAGATATCTAAATCTCTGAATGTCCGCCAGCATTGGGGCTCGAACCGTGGTGTCTGTAACAACAGACTTCCGCGTCCAGCGCGCTTACCGATGTAGCTAACTGAGCCAGTTGTTAACATGCTTTTAATACTTGCAAATTATTGCCAATCACTTGATTAGCTTCATTCTATCCGTGGTCCTGATGTAGTACCTGTAAACCTTGTTTAATTACCACTTTCATTAGTTTATTGTCTATTGAATATGATGATCATCACCTCTGGTCTGTGCTTATCCTTCAGTCTTGAAGATCTGGGATTGTTAGCATCAGAAGATGTTTTCGGCCGATCACGTGGAGGTGCTGGGATTAATCCAGCAATGATTGGAGGAATTGCACTGTATGGGGACTGATGATGCTTCTGCTTCATTGATTTTCGGGACACATTGTATTCGTAGAGTGTTCCTTGGTCAAGCTGCAGAAGCAAAAAGCATTTTAACATTGAAACTGAACTATAAAAAAATTAGCATACTGAAGTGTTAACCCAAACAGAGGTTCAGATATCAAGTTTCAATATTTCGGCTTCGAATGCACTTCCAAGTGAACTAAACCATAAATAGTGACTGAACACTGTTGGTGAAGAAAGTGGGGAGGCCAAAAGAGTGCCCATTAGGTTTAACTCGACTCATGATGAATATTCTCTTCTATTAGAAATCTTCACAATAAAGGATTCAGTCAGCGTGCAGACAGACGAGGAAATTGGACTGGTAACCTTAATTTGCATCGTGGGGTAAAGTACCCAATGGTTAGAGCGTTTGGCCAGTAACACTGCAGAGGTGTGAGTTCAAGTTTTGCTAAGGTGGTTTCAGTTGAGATGTATGACCAATTGCTAATCATTGCTTGCTTCGATCACAAAGAAGGTCACGTGTTCATTTGTATTTCTTTTGAAGGAGAGCATATCATATACAGTCATATTGAATCGTATCTCATAGAATCTAAAAATGTTAGGACTGCAGAGGCAGAATTCCAAAGGTGTCTTAATCCACTCCAGATAATACTTAGATTAAATGACATTAGCTAAACAAATGTCTCTAGTTGAAGATCTATCTCTTCTTTTAAGAAATTACTCAAAACTTATTACTTCTGAATGGTCTTCAAAAATGTAAATATCTGACAACTCAACCTGGCAATTAACTAATTCAGGCCTCCAATTCGCACTTCTGTGCAACTTTGCATGCATTTAAATATTTTATAATAATAATAAACTCGATTTTTGTTCCTGAGAGATTACTTTGGATAAAAATAATAAATGTAATAAAGAAATGCTTCATACTCACTATGTCAAACTAGGTAGAAACAACTCAAGCTTTAATTGCAAATGCTGCTTCATTCAGTACTGCACATGCAACTTACAATTACTTGCATAAAATCAAAAATGCTAAAATCATTGAACCATACATGCAGTACAGTTGAATTCTCTAAAAGATAACTTAATGAACTATGACTTAAATCTTAAATTGATTTTGAATATCAAGAGTACTTTTAAACTTCTTTACATAACAATTAGTATCACATAATGTAATAAAACAAATAATATATTGACACACAACATGACTGAAGAGTTTTGGATGATTAATCTCACTTACTGAACACAAATGTCGATCATCTAGCTCATCTTTCGGATACTTTTTAGCCTTGGAACTTCGTTTCGGTTTACTCTTTTCCGGACTGCTATCATGGGATCGGTCAGAATGTTCCACCTCACTTGAACTTCCTCTTTTCATTTTCTGTGCAAATATAAATGCCAAGAAATGAATTCACCGGAGACCAGCGGAGACTAGACAGCTGCGTCACGATCCAATTTCTTATTCTGGCAGCAGCTTCTGAATTGCTTTTGTCTTATTTATACCACAGACAAATCAGTTATTGAATTGATCATCCATAGGGGCAGATTAGCAAATCTAAAATGTAAGCCTATCTGACAAATCTATGACCGATATATATTCACTATTTGTTATTTAGAAAAGAATAACATGGTCAAAATGAAAGTGGCCAGTAATTGTTATAGACGCACTTCTAGATGACGGGTCTTTTATTTTAGATGGCGGTTCTCATAGTTTAGATGGCGGATCTCCTCCTTTTGGTGGAAGATCTCATAATTAAGGTGGTGGATATCATGGTTTAAGTGGATGACCTCAAATCTGGCTGAATTTAACCACATATAATGCTATCATTAAAATTACCTTTCAACGTCAAGACCATACAGAGTTCCATTATTACAGACACACATTACACAAATGCATTACTTTTACCTTTTGTAAAATACACGTATGCAGACACCTAACTCAACTTACTCTACATTATCACACCCAATCATACCCTATCTCACACCGTCTGATCATACTCAACCCTGCCCATCTCTACCCTACAAAACTAGAGAAATGTCTGGAAGCCTTACTTGTTGATCGTGATTCTGCTGGCGTTGTTCTACTGATCTGCTGCGCTTCTTCTCTTTCTTCGTTGGTCGTTCTTTAGTCTCCTTGTCGTCCCTTTGATCCTTTGGATGACCATTTCGCGGTGGAGAAGCAGACGTTGTGCGTGAAGTCAAAAGGGGCAGAATGTCTTCATCCCTCCTCTTTCGTTCATCCTACAAAAGAAGAAACGTACATCCGAAATCCATCAGAAGGTCTTTAAAAGAACAAATTCTTCATTTTCCGGCTCAAATGAAACTATGCAAAAATAATAAATTTTTGTAGGTTTATAATGAAAGCAAAGTCACTAACATAAAGAGTGGTTCAATTTCAAGTTCAAATCAGTCAAACAATCAATTAATTGTCTTGTAAGTATGATGAAATCAGATTGTTCAGTTGGGTAGCAATTAACCATAATGCATGTTACGAAAACAATTCATCAGGTAAATTTACTGTTCCCTGAATAAATCTTTTCATCAAGCTATTCATTCATTCATTCATTCATTCATCCATCCAATCATTGATATTAACCGAATATGAGGATGTGTCTGACAATCTGTCCTTCCAAACATCCATCTAAGCACACCCACTCCATCCTACCGTCTATCCTTCAATCCATCGAACCACCCATCTCTTCATCACCGAACAAAATCCATATGACAAGAAGAATAGCGATATGGTGGCCTTCTAGGTGGTGGCACCAGCTGCATGGAATGAACTTCTTGGTGCGTTCCGCTCACTCCAACATGACTCCACTAGTTGTTATTATGATCTGCTTTCTTTCTGTTTGACCAAGCCTGGATTGGGAGCACCTCTGAGTAGAGGCCTTGAAGGGGTTGTATATAAATTGGTGGATTGATTGATTTCTTGATTTCTTGATTGATTGATTGATTGAGACAAATGACAGGCCAAAGCAACTGCTCACCCTGACTCGTTGAACCATCTGAAGCTTAGCTATCTCCTCCAGCTGCCGTCGTGCACGCACTTGTCGCTCTCGTTCCATGTCGAGTGCCTTATGCACAATTGCTTGGGCAATCATATCGCGCACCTGCTTCTGGTTCTCGTGACGAGCACAGTTGACTCGATACACTGTCTCAGACACGACACAGCCATTACGAGTCACCTGTATACGGTCAAGACACGATTCAGCATTAGCGATTGAAAGAAAGAACCAACATAATTTTGTTTAAAAACATCTATGTATCTTAAATGGCTGTTATGTACAATTGTACATTGTGCATACATTTAATAACATATTTATTATATGTAAAACATACTAATTCTAACTCTAACTCTAAAAGAAGGGTATGGGGACGAGTGCCTGGGTCCAAATGATTTCTTATAAACCTGGGCCCACTTTGTAGGATCAGGGCCAATCTCACAAAAGCGATAATTGAGAAAAGCCACTTTTTGAATAAGACCGCCGTGACTGCTCTGCCTAGGGATCTTGGAATTTCTTACATCAGCCATGGTCATGTTTAGGCATAAGCTAGAGCTACAGGTTTTGACCTGGTATCTAAACGGACACAGCGTTTGAAAATTCCGGACTTGATTTCATGTAGCGCTGCTGAATAAGCTGGTCTCTCTGAAATGTCTTTTGTGTGGCGTGAATAATTTTTGAGTATTGACATTACATTACATTAAACCTAAAAAATTTACTCTAAAAGCCCTGTGGTTGAATAATTAAAGGGCATATGATGATTTCAAGCGGCATAATTTTTTAATAGCTTAGGTCCTCTGATAGAAAAACAGAACAAAGCTTCTGCAAGGCAAACTCAAAAAGAAAGTTGTGTGCAATCTGAACATTGATCAATCTTTGATCGATTCGATACAATCAATAATAATCAGTCCTTAATTAATTATATAAGCCACTTGAGATTTCCCCACCCCAACGATAATAATCAATATTATGGTGTGAATAAGCATTATATTTGCATAAGACAACTGAAGTGGGTATCGGGTGTACCTGTTCACAAATTATCTTTCGCTTAGCCACCAGACTTAATAATTGGGATTACTTTTTCCATTCTTATACAGCTAGAAACAACACCAGTGCTGAATAGTGAACAAGCAACTAATACATTTAGATGCTAAAGGAGCGATGATGTGTACTATTATTGTTTATTGTGGGTCTGGCCCAGGCCCCTAGAAATTGGCCCAGGTCCAAAAAATCGCCCAAGCCTCTGGGTATTTGCCCTCACCCTTCTTGGTGGGCCTCGTTAATAGAACAATTATAGGGTTTTCATTAACAGTGTAGCTAGTGCCAGCACACTTCCATGTCTCATTCTAGTATGACAAATTAAATGGACTACAATGGCAAAGCAATGAATGCCTTAAAACAACTAATCCAATACAAAAGAGATAAAAGTAAATAGTATCAACCAGAGCCAACAGCACACCATATAATGTTATCAGTTATATGAAGTCTAGGCCTAAGATCAATAGCTGTAACAAGGATGCAGCCAAAGTGTCTGCTTTGTGAACAGGTGCCGCTGTAAATCTTTAATCTAACGAACAGTTGAGAATCCAAATCTCATCGTCTATGATAAAATAATAAACATCGTCAGTACAGTCTTCAGTAACTCTAGTAGCTACTTTTGACGAAGTTGATCATTGGTATGACAACAATGAAACAAACAGTATAATCACATCATCGAATGATCATATCAAAGTGACTGAAGTGTTAAGTTTCAATTTCTTCGCCTACTACAATTATAATATGGCGTTGCATTTAAGGATCTAAATAGTGTCTCTCGCTATTTGAACACCATTCAGAGGTGCTCCTGACTACAGCTCTGAAGCTGAATCGATGTTAACAAGTCCAGATGCCTGATTTTATCATGCCACCTGATGAAAGACGACTGAGTATACCTTTGGGAGGTTAAAGAATGTGCTCTCAGATCTTTATATGCTGTTGTGCCAGTGTGCTATGCTAAATTGAATCTCCCTTCTTGTATGTGGCTATACAAGATAACAATTTATTTTTATTACAGGCAATAACATTGGTGTCACAGTGATATATATATATATATATACATATATATAATATTTTCGTTCATTAAACTCACAATGACAAACCGCATTGTGTTCACAAACAAGTTATGCAGGTCGGCTTGACAGCAGGTTTATCTTACACTAAGTGCTGGAACACTCCTGATATGGCCAAGCGAGGAGTGGGGTGGCCGTTCTTATTTGCCAACTGACACGAGACAAACAACACAACAGAAAGCGCCTTTGGCAGCTAACAGAAACTTAGAATAAATTAATGCTCTGTGTGAGGCTCAAACTCGAGTCGCGAGATCGACTACTCAGCTTATCGACCAGCGCTCTCTCAACTGAGCTACGGACTTGCCCAGTGATGTTAACGACAATGATTATGATGCAATATAACCAAACTTGGAAGTATGTATGCATAGTATATTTGTATGTATCTAAGAACGTATGCATAGCTGTTTGTACTTAGGCTACCAGAGACACATACCAAAAATCGTATACTAAGAGTTCTCATATAATATATGACCATGGCAACATGTCTAACAAAATATACATAATACATATGCACACATATACATAAGTATGGTTCTTCAGTACTAACTGAATATTAACTTACAAGCCCTGATTTGTGAAGATGCCTTCGTAGGCGTCTGTTTGTGAAGTAACCAGCCAAGTGTGGATCAGTAAGGCTGTTATAACCTGCCAGTTGCCTAAAAATCAAATATGCTCAGTTGGAAGTTACTTCTCGCATTATTATCCACCACAAATAATATTCTAAAGCAAATACAGTACATTGTAAATATATACCCAGAATATATTAACAACAATAATAAAAATGACATTATTACTGATATGGCACTGCAACATTGTCATACAACTAAAAGGGCGCTTTGAATGCTAAGTTCGACTACCCTCAGCCATAAGCAATGTTCCTTGTTCCTTTCAGAAAGTGAATAAACCTGTTGTATATATATATATATATATACAGTGATCTGGCTGTCTGGGTGTAGTTACGGCTCATAAAATGTTTGAAAAGAATTAATGAATTAAAGAATCAACATCGAACAGAAGAAGTCGGCGAAGAGTCTGATTAATATTAACTTGATTAAATTTGGAAGGTACCGGTAAGGCACTCAAATATTCCCATGACTTACCGATCAGCATGTAAGTATGTGTTTAAAAAATTAGAAAATAAGCAGTAAGTATATAAAGAACATTCATGTAAGTAGATGTTATTTGCACAATGCATTTCTGAACATCCACAAAGAGATCACATAAATATGGCATGGCTGGTCACACTTTGAGGCAGTTTTCATACTTCTGCCTCCCAGCCTCTAAAGTTCTGAACATCCGAGTGCAGGATTGTTATCCTAAGATTGCTATCATGACTGTAGCCTGTAGGGACCCTGAATAATTACAATTGCTCATTGTAATCAACTTACATTTTGCTTATAACAGAAATAATGGTAGGAGCATTGTAACGCCCCTTAATTCACCTCCAAAGTAGATCCCTCGAAGAGGTGATATAAATGAATGGATAGTAATCAGAGTGGACAAG
>JAQFXW010005537.1:0-10342 GCA_034693945.1 Dendrobaena attemsi
ACATACATACATACATACATACATACATACATACATACATACATACATACAGATATGCCTTATCATGAAGAACTCCACTCATCGAAAGTTATGATGGTTTTATGAGCTCCATCAGTCATCTGCACATTGGCATCTCCTCTCTAAACCAAAATAAGATTTAAACTGATGTGCTAAAGTCATCAACTCCTTGCAATGACCTTGTCTAACCAGGCTCCTTGTTTATCTGATCCGGAACCACTTATCAAAAGCTGAACACATCTTGAAATCATTATTAGGCCTAACGCTTCCAACACAGGTATTCCGATGATGACTATCGACAAGACAGATCTGACTATAGACTGCAGTTGGCTCTTTTAATGCAGCCAACATAACTAAATAGGGGTGGTCACCGCTACCCGTTGGTTTTTCGAAAATGTTTTTCGTATGAAATATAAAGTTCTATTACATTTAGACAGCTGTAGGGATTCATTTCTACATATGTTGGGATATTAGCCGTAGTGGTAGGCCCTATCTCACACCATTCAAAAGTTACACCCGATATACCAAAGACAACAGTGGGAAAATCTATACGATCTCAAAGACATGTACATGTATAAAATAATTATATAGGTTTATTAAGATTCACAATATCACCCCCATTACGATTACAAACATAGTATAAATGAACGATACCGGTTATTACCAAATTGCGTTGTTTATGTATCGTTACACGTTTAATTTATTATCCAATGCCTTTTTTGTGTTTCTTTACAAGTGTCACTGATGTTCACTCCCATAACAAGCGCAATAAAACCAACACTTATAAAGTCATTCTCACGTACTAATATATGTAAATTCTCCATTAGCTCAAGGGGACCTGACATATGGAACCTTTAGAGTTATGCCTTATTCCTAGCTTTCTTGCATTTAAAAAGAAGCTGCGTTTCCATCTCCTACAGAATCACAACACCCGTTCGTTGACATGATATTGTTTTTTATTTATACACAATGAGCTTTCTTTGTGTATTGTTTTGCGAATAGAGGTCTATTTATTTTTTGTTTGTGTGGTAGTTTTACTGCTTAAACCGAATGAGTTCCGTTTGACCATTTGACTTCTAATTCGCTATTGCTTACTGTTTGATTGTTAGACAGTTTGTTGGCATGATTTTTTTTTGTTTACTGCCTAAACAGACGAGTTTCTTGTGGTGTCTGACGACATGTTTTGTTCTACTGTTTAAACCCAAGAACTAATTTCTGGTTAATTGAATACGTTTTGTTTATGCGAATGTTTTTTTGACATATTGTTTATTGCTCTAATCCCCTCAATGAGTTCTTACTTGCATGTCTGTTTGTTGATATGTCATTGCTTGCTGCTTATACCTAATGAGCCCCTTTTAGCCTTTATTCGTTTGTCTCACTCGGTTTCTTACATTTTAAATCTGCTTCTGGAGACCCGACCACACATGCCAGCTGCAGTGTTGAATCTAAGGATCTTACTTTTCCTGCCATCTACCTTCGTTATAGTACAAGGGGGCCCTGCTAGCGGGACTTATGTTCCTTAAGGGTCTCCTATTGAGCCCCTATTACAGGCAGTTGCATAGGATTCTTATTCTTTGACCTTGTGAATAAATCACGTCTTGAGTTTTACTGTGCTACTTTGTCTCATGTTTTGATGCATTTTGCTTTCGTTTTTGTTTTTTGTTTTTTGGTTGGTTCAATAAACTATATTGATTGATATTGATTGACGTGAAGCAATAATAAACTGGACACAAATTGACTTGATGAAACAGATTAACAGGTTTGTCTACTTATAGATTTTTGTTGTTCGCAACACAAATTCTCTCAAGACTAACACGAAAGAAATTCACCTTCATATGCAATGTCAGGCCATAAGAACAGGCTCAATCTACTCTATATACAAATGAACGCCATGACAATGAAAACCGAAGACATCTTCAAGGACAAAGAATCAGACCAACCGTTCATTGGAAACATTGGCTGGCAGGTCAAGGTAGCATCGCTGGCGTAGAAGCCCTGCCCATAGCTGGACTCCGATTATGCCAAAGATGAAGAATACAAAGAAACACAAAAGTAGGATGTTGCCTAACATAGGAAGCGTATCGAGCAGCAACATCACTAGTATACGCATACCTAAAACAGAAATAAATCCATTTGGAGGCACAATGACAACAACATTGCAAATAGGAAAAAAGATGTAGCTTTCATTAGTAAAGCTGAGTATAAATCTAGTAAGTCTAATTGCAAACAGAACTTTTATTAAATTAGCTTTAAAATCAGATCTTTTTTGCCAGATGTGCAACCGCTAAATAACTGCTAGTAGATTGCACCATCATTATATCTCAATCCTTTGGAGCAAGGAAGTCGAGGCATCTATCGGTTGCCGTTAATTCATTTAGCAAGCTGGTTTCACTTTACACACGAAGCAGAATGATTTGACGGTGCTTTTGAGAGGTTTCAAAGGATGCTATATAAATACTTTCTAGATATCAAATCATTGCAAGAGCTTTCTACAAATTGTACCATATCCATTGTTTTACCTCTTGTTGACAATAATATATGGGCCTTAAAAGCTGTTTATTTTTGGCATGTAAGATGAGTCTCTAGGTTATCTGAGTTCACTTTAATAGTGTACCAATTACCCATTGGCAAATCTTTAGGACATGGACAATAGATCTGCACAGGCATGAATTTAAATGGTCCACTTTACAGAGTAAAGACCTCTGCTACATTGTAAGGTTATACACAAGTGATAAATGGTAATGTCAATGGAATAAAGATCTACTGATCAGTAGCTTGTAACTTCCTAACATTGTGGCTCCTATTATTGCAACATGGTCAAATACTGATTAGTGTTTGCAATATCTTTTCGAACAGGTACTTTGTGTCTACTAAAAGAGATCATAAGATTGTCCAAATCTTTCACAAACTTGGAATTCGGTTGATGGCTCTCAATGGCCTCAAAACTCGTATTGTCCTGAAAGCCGACAGATTTAGATTCTCCATTGCAACTGCATACTCAACAACACTGCAAATCAAGACAACACAGTATTATAGAGATTTTAGAATCAAAACGAGAGACAAAGTGTGCATGAATCCATTTGCATTTCAATACAGAAAGTGAACTCAACCAAAGAGAATAAATGGGATAGTTCAGAAAGTAAACTCAACCAAAGAGAATAAATGGGATAGTTCGAGATATTGCAGACATTTCCAAGATTTTTTTATTACTATTTTATTTGTTATCATTATTTTATATAGTACAAAGAACTCAGAAGGGATATACGAGTTGGGTAACAAAAGAGAGGGAGAAAAGTGTTGGGACAAAGATGAGTAAGTTGAGCAGATTGATGTCATTCTCAATAATTGACAGATCATCGTGTTGAGGATCAGTGATCAGACTTTGTATTCTAGGCATTTTTAAGCCAGTGAACTGATTTGGTGAACACAGGAAAGCAGTGGAAGTTTTCGGAGTATGATGCTGTGATCGACGGTATTGACTGAGCTATCTTAGACAGGCGAGGTAAGAACTGATGAAGGATGGCAGTACCAAACTTACTGTAGAAGGATATGAGTAAGGCTTCAGTTTTTCCATTACACAAATTTATACAACTCAATGTATAGGTTAAGAAGGGAGTTGGAAATTCGCGAGCATGGGCGAAGTTTGGATTCCGCTCATTGGGGACTTCAAATTTGGGATAGTTGATGACCTCTTTTTAGTCCAAGAAAATTAGGTCCGATGGCAATTGGACTTTGCTCTGGCATCAGACCTAATTCAGGCAATTGGACATTGTTTCGTATTTGTGTTTCTTAGTTCAGGGAAAGTCTATGACCTTTATTCTTTTAGTTCAAACTTTTGAAAAATTTATTCACCCCATCTGTCAAAACAATTATAATTTTGTTTGTCATCACCTTCTTTCTTAGTTACAATGTATTAGCCTATGATGAGGATGAACCTACCGTGAGGCTAAGTAATGCATGGGACAAACAAGAAGTACAAATCTCTCCATGAAGACATAGCCCCCCCCCTAGCCCCTGATAAACTATGCCCATGTTGACAAGTCATTGAATGTATTGGTGATACATTCAGTTAATAATTGGGAGATGAAAAGCAGTTTGAGAAAAAGAATATAAAAAAGAGGAAAAATGAAGTGGACGAGGAGGAAGATCATGGCATGAAGAAGAAGTGGAATGAAGATCTAAAGGACCAGTATTTGTGTGGATGGAACTCTAAAGAAAAGAGTAATATGCATTTATCAGAACATGCAGTGTACTACTGTGGTAAAAAATGATGTCAGAGGATAGATGAACAAATGGAGCTGGTGCAATATCAAATGAGGCAGGGGAGTTACGATTACTGAGACGTTCACGGTAAAGATATCCTCATAACATCAGCAAAGCACATATTCATAGAAATTGGAGAGCAGGCAATGCAGTTCTTCCTCCTTTGCCATTTTGCTATCAATGATGCTTTGCATGGTAAACCTGTCTTAAAAATAACAAGAAACTACCTCAACCTGAATGTCAGTGGTGCTGGGATTCTTGCCTGACCTGAGCCTTAATGTAGACTGCCTAAGTACGAGGTATACTGACCCTATCACAGCAGAGCTATCAAAGAGACTGGAGGCTAATGCATGACATTTGGCAACATCTTTCACAATATTTGAAAACCTACTGAAGAAGCAAACACGCTCTGAACTCACGCCACTTGTTCCCATTCCCTGATCCATTTGCCTAGTTTCATCATTTCAATCACATCACAGGCTGTTTCGATATAGTTTTAGCAAAATGTCTCTTACAATTATGACAAACATGTGGAAACTTCTAGCCAATTTAAGTTTGCAGTCAGTTAAACAAAATTATTGTTTACAAGAAGCCATGTGTGATGTAGACCCTCGACTGTAATATCCCATGACATTCCAGAGAGCCATTATACACTGAATATGTCTCTACATTGACTGAATGCGAAAGGCGGTTACCCTGAAAGAACAATGAAGAGGTCGAGGCGATTCCACGTCTCCATGAGATACGCCTTCTTGCCGATCAGACCCATTGCCATCACCTTCACCAACACTTCTGCTGCAAAGAATGCGAAAATGAAGTGGTCGAAGCCTTCGAGGACTTGACAACGGGTCGTGTTGCAGACGACATCTATGCAAGGCCTGTACATGCCAAGCGTGATGCAATTGAGAACGATGACGGCCATGCTGATTCGCTCAAACCATGTGGAAAGTACAGAGTCAAGGAAATGACATCAGCACTTAATTTCAACAAATATGACGTCATCGATTCATATTGTATTACTAGGTTGACAAATTTAACACATTTCAAGTTAATCCAGTTCAGAGTAGTATGAACATCATGTCCCTTACTGTTCACCATACTAAAGGCATAATGTAATAAGTTTAACATAGGTAGTAGTAGGGGACTTGATGTGGCAGCATAGAAATGGGTAAATAAATAAAATAAATAAATAGGTAGGTTTATGTAAAGTGCCATAATAATTAATGGTAAAGTGAAATAAGGTAACAGATAAAGAAGGACAACGTATGGTGAAGTCCTGTGAGACACCAAGGTTAAGGTCAGATCAAGTGATGTCAAAATTCTCAAATCATTGTCACGAAATTAAACTAATCTTATATTATGACATTGTAAACAATCCCTCCGCATGAATGGTTCTAATTTTCCAACTCTCTGTGCACTTCTTTTTCGTCAGCATGTATGCATGTTGTCAACAGGAAGTGTCGTGATCCAAGTGGTAGTGGAGTGCAGCATACTTGCATGTTGCATTGCTAACGGTAGCCATGGACACTGGCTGAATTGGATGTTGTTGTCCTTATTCCTACACGCCTGCCAATTACTTATCCATAACTGTAAGTCATCAAATTTTCACGCTTACAGAGCTGATTGCTAATGTGAAGTCATTTGCGGACATGCCTTTAGATATAATTTGTTAACTGAATAACGATGATACAGCCTCAGACAGAGGAGGCTAGTGCATCGATCTGTTGACGAGCTCCCTCACCTGTGCAACCAGAGGGCGACACTGACATCAATCAGGCCACTGACACTGTAGTGTCTACCCATTAGAGGCAAACTAAACAGAAACTAATAGGAGCTGGGTTTCAAAATAAGTGCCAGAAGAAGTCTGGCTGCTCCTTCTTTCACAGCCCAACAACAGCATGACGATACTCTGCACATTGCACCATGCTTTACAGGCATGCACCAATCAATTAATTGACATTAAGGTCCCCTGTGTCTGGTTGTAAAAGCCAATACTTAGCATTAAATGTGGTTATGTTTTTGTAACTCGCATTAGAGCTGTATTAAGCTAAACTAATTTCTATCCTAGGCAACAGCCATTGTTGTCATAAGCTATTATTAAATTCTGTATCCGTCCAATCAACGGATATGGCGGGTAAAATTGTAATGTCAATGGCTTAGGAAACATAATCCCACTTTACAATAAGAGGCACAGTACAATCAAATGCGCTGGTCCAACGATATGGAACTCGCTCCCTAATACTCTTCGCTCAATACTAAATATGCCACTATTTAAGAAGCAGATGTGTCATTATTTTCAAGTTAATTAAGCGAATTGTGCTTATCTAGTCCAGCTATCTCTAGTCTAACTGTGTCTTTCCTCGATTTTGTCATGTTTTTCTTGTAGTTAGTTAGTTAGTTAAGTTAATTTGTTTAATTTTTTTTACCAGACTAGCTGAGTTAGTCTTGTTTTGTCTTGTGTATATTATGCTAATTAGTTGCCATCTAATTGCTTGTAACGTAAATAGGTAATAGGTAGCCCTAATTAAGCGGAACAATGTTCCTTTGGGTATGCCCTTTGCATTCCGTTTTTGATGAACTTTGTTTGCATAAATTGTTTTATGTGAATTGGGAGCAATAAAAGAGATGAGATGAGATCTCGTTAAAGATTCCATACTGTATAATTGAATTGCTATGAATTAGGCGATAAGCATAAATTGTTGGTCCATGTTCTATGAAATATCTTCACTGAATTCTATAATCCAAGCAGTACACCAATTACGCGTGCTACTTCAAAATACTCTGGGATTTGGTCAGACATCGACAAGTGATTTGTACAGATAGCTTGAAGACAAGAGTTTTATGGTGCAACTGACCAATCACTGCCACCTTGTTTGTCTTTGGTACTCAAAACCTGATATGGTTATCTTATTAGTAGGGTGTGCAATACACTGAAATTCCATCATATCGTCCACAATGCATGGAAATAGCAGAAATGCTGACCAATTATTCTGATAGTAAAGAGAAATCAGGATAAAAAGGTATTCTGTGAGAGGTGCTAAATATGAATTTTCAGATATGACATGATTATAACAAAGGGGCAGCAATCTGTTGCAGTTGTTTCAATATTTGCATCAAGGATATAAGTGCATTGGCTAAATATTTCTGCTTATTCAAGTGAAATCATTTGGTTTCATGATCTAACCACAACTGACTCTCTCGTCTGTAGGAGTCCTAGGTCATTGCTTGAAGCACACAGTTATTTACATGTATTCAAAAAAAGGTTTAATCTATTCTTGCTTAATAATTTAACTGTTTTACGTTCTAATGACTCTTAATTCTGATGTGCATCATTGCCGTGACTAATTAATTTAGTTAAGTTTGTAGTTAAGTATATAAACTATTTGTGAATGCAATGTACATATAGTCGAAATGTTACCTTATGCTTTTTAGTTTTGTCTTGTTCTAAACTTTTTTCTTCCTTGTGTCATTATTCCATCGCACTGCTTTTGGTTTATTTCTTCTTTTTAGGGTGTCCCTAGTAGCGGGATTTCGATCCTTTTTGGGTCCTCCCGTTGTAACCTGTTCACTGTTTTCATTTTGCCTTTTCTTTTGTTATGGTTATTTTGGGTTGCAATAAAAGATGCTCGACTTGACTTGTGAACAGTTTAAAATTAATTCATATGGTGTTCAACATAAAAATAATCACCAGCTGAATAAGAAACGCTTGATCCAGTGTTGACTGACAACGGTTTGGAGACAAGGACCAGAAGAAAACTTATAAGATTACATGTGAAAGGAAGCATGCCATCAGAAAGAGAGAGAGAGAATCTTTCACCAAACACGACGACCTGAGGCCATGCATAAAAATAGACAGCAACATTAGCGCAGAGTTCTTCAGTGCAGAGTTGCAGATATGTAAAATGATATGGACAGTAGCGCTGTCCCAGCGGACACCATCACAGCTTTTAAGAGAAAGTTACAATAAAGTACTGACTGCAGATACACTAGTAAGAGGAACTGCAGTAAATGTTGTAACACAGAAGAGGAGAGTCATTTCTAACCAGATTTAGCCACAAATCTGGTTCAGAAGACTTTGAAATACATTGGAATTTAGTAGATCAAGAGTGTCACATAGTCTCAATACTGAGCCATCGACAAAAATTTAAGATGTGGCTTATAACCAAGACTCAACATTTTTAGGTGGTCCTTGAATCTAAAAAGGTTGAGAACCGCTGCTCTACAAAATCTGTACTCATAGCTTCATATTGCAGAAATACAATATAACCGTCAAATCATTGGAAATCTGAGAATGTCTAATGAAACATTCAATAAATTTTAAGATTTCAATAAGTCTGTGTCAATACTTGCATAACATGGAACAACAAATTCTTCAGAATATTCTCAGTTTCTTTAGGCTGAAGTTTCTTAAATAACCAATCTTACAATATGTTAGATTTCTTACAATTCATTTTAATGACACAGAAACACTGTCAGAGAGCATTTCATTAAATACATTTATTCATTCATTCAATAATTTACTAGTTAGCCTAGTTAGCTACATCGGTAAGCGCGCTGGCCGCGGAAGTCTGTGGTGATTACGGACACTGCGGTTCGAGCCCCGGTGCTGGCGGACATTCAGAGATTTAGATATCCCGGGCTAGCAGGAATGGGACGAAGGGGCGCAGTGGATATTCGGTGCCTGTGACCTAAGGGTTGCAGGTTCGAATCCCACTTGAGCCGCTAAGTAGCGACCTTGGACAAGTCGCTTACCCATAATTGTCTGTGAGGAAGGCAACTGGAAACCACATCACTAATCTCATTCCCCAGGTAGCGTAAGCCATAGAACCTGCCTCCGGGCAGAGAACTCATCATCATCATCACAGGTATATGGTCCATACAGGTATATGATTTAGACAGGTATATGGTTCATACAGGTGTATGGTTCATACAGGTATATGGTTCATACAGGTACATGTATATGGTTCATACAGGTACAGCCTATTATTCATACAGGTATTTGATTCAGACCGGTATTGGGTTCATACAGGTAGATGGTTCATACAGGTGTATGGTTTATAGAAGTATAATGGTTCACACAGGTATGTGATTCAAGGTGCATGGTTTATACAGATAGATGGTTCATACAGGTTAATGGTTCATACAGGTATATGGTTTATACAGGTAGATGGTTCAGACAGGCATATAGTTCATACAAGTATATGGTTAAGACTGGAATATGGTTCACATAGGTATATGGTTCAAACAGGTATAATGGTTCACTCAGGTATAAATTTAAAATAGGTCTATGGCTCATACAGGTATAATTATGATTCACACAGGTATATTGTTCATACAGGTAGATGGTAGGTAGAATTATGGTTCTTACAGGCTGGTTTCTTTTTCCATTCCAGTAACTACAGTTACTGTAATCACTAATCATTACTTATGAAGAACAGAGGTCCTATAGTCCTACCTATCCAAACATTGCACTACACCGGCGAGAGATTGAGACTAGGACTAATAGGCCTAGTTAGTAATAATTTTAAATACGTTTTTAGAATATGCATGTATTGTTAATTTGTGGGATTTCATGCGTGGTTTACGTGGCCCTGCATGTAGGCCTGTACTGGTTGAACTGCGCACTGAGGCATTTCAAAGACACGTTTCAAATGACAGAGGCAAAAAGGACTCTTATTTATAATTTCAACTGTATCATATTCTTTTCTTGAATGCTTGGTAGGCCATGATTATTTCTGCCTAAACTGCTATGCAGGTTTTTTCACTATTCTAAAGTGTAAAATTTCGACTTATACTTGCTTTTTATACCCGCAGTGACTCATGATTGTCTGTCTGCAAGTGCAAAACTACTGTGAACTGCTTCTGTAGGCCCCTATACTTCGATACGGTTAGGCCTACTTATTGTCGTTGGAATGCGTCTGACTTTTTCTATAACACGATCGTCGGTAAAACACGAGGGAGATAATAATAGCCTATTATGTAGCTACTAGATATCTCCCGTCAAAAATTACGGTAAAACCTGGTTTTTAACCCGTAAATAATCACGGGCTATTTTAATCAA
>JAQFXW010005538.1:0-10341 GCA_034693945.1 Dendrobaena attemsi
CGCGTCCAGGCATACCTAATTTATGACGAGATATCTCGTTCCTAACAGTCAAAGTGTTAAATATATAGGGGAAGTAGGGGCGAGATGGACCTCGTAAGGCATTTTGGGTTTTCAGAAGCCAAAGATGTCCTACAAGAGCACGGTTTTTGTTCCACTCACAGCCCATGATGTAGCCTAGTTATAGGCAGCATAGATTTAATTACATCCATTTTACCTGCGGAGAATTGCCTAATTAAAATGCAGCATAGATTTAATTACATCTATTTTACCTGCGGAGAATTGCTTAATTAAAATTATCCTAATTAAATCTATCTTGCCGCTACCCTGGGGCAAGATGGATCACTATGGTCCATATCTTGCCCCAGACATTAATCTTTTCATTTTACATGTTCTGACATAAAATTATGATTGCACATCATTATTATTCCAAAAGTTTAATGAGACTCTTTTATAATTGTCATTAGGCCTATGGTTCTTTTTGGTCAATGTCATAAAGGTTCTTTCTTAGCCATAGAGATTCTTCTTTTGGCCATAACGGCTCTTTTCCAATGGCCATAATGGCTCTTATCCATTGATCATTATCTTTTTAGCTGCTGGTATTGAATATGACTGTGACTGGTTGGTCACCCCTTATTCATCCTGCGAAGCTTTACTTGACGTGTTGAATTTGGCATTAAAAAGGCAGGATTTTGAAGTCTGTGTAGAAGGAAGAAGTTTTCATTGTGCCAACATATGTACATGACGATATCGTATTTTGATAAAATGAAAAAGCCCAGGGAGCCTGGGTGTGGCGTTGGACACTTCAAGCTGCAGTGAGAACCAGCGAGCGGTGTTTTGTAGGTTTACGAACGCTATCAACGCTTCAGTGTGATGCTGCTTTTCGTGCTACTCAAGGCTCTGTGAACAACGCTCTGCATATATATATATATATATATATATATATATATATATGCGATTGTCGCTGCTCAAGATGCGAGCATCTGACCCCACTGCTGGACATTGCCAGATTTTCTCAATCTGTCAACAATTGCAACATCTCAGACAACACCAAGCGGATGTATGTAAACCTTGAAACTCATACGAGTATGTGATTTAAAGGCACAAGATTGTGATGACTAAGCAAAGTCGTAGAGTCCATTGTGTGACAACATGTTACGGCTGACAGGGCCGTAAGCGTCGTCCTATCCCTCTGCCCTATGCAGGCTTTATCGGGATGTATTGGCACTTCGTGACCGCGTGACATTGTCAGGTCAGAACTACGTCAAAAATTAAATGTTGTATGAAAGACATGCAGACGACGCATCATAATTATTCATTTATTATCATTGACAGAACGCAATTGTTCTTGACTGTTGTAACCAGAATAAATGGCTTAATCGCTGAGTCAGGCTTACTTGGGTATTCTAATGTATCTATTATCATCTCTGTTTGACGTTCTATTGGCCGAAGGTCTCTGTGGTTTACAACCAATGAGATTATAATAATCTTCTAGTCAAAATTCGTAAATGGAACAACTTTATTTAGCTCCTCTAGCAATTTTCTTCTCGTTATTTATGCATGACCTTTACTTAAGTCATGTAGGCCTATAGAGATTCGAAAACAAAAATATTATGGTAATGAGATTTCACGCGGTGGCTCGGGTCTGTATGGAACCTTCGGACGCAAGGCATCGACTATCCCATTGCTCCACACACGCCCCATGTGCTAACCCGAGATATGTTAATTTCTGAATGTCGGCAGACATTGGATTCGTACTCGGAACCATGCAAACACACGGCCGACGCGCTCCGAATGTAGCTAACTGGGCTAGTGTTGATGTGTTGGGAGAGATTAAGCTCCTGGTCCAAATTATTAAGTGACTCCCAGATCACGTACCGCATGAGAGAAGGAGACATGTGAGAAAGCTTCAGCGATCAGACCCCGGTCAACTGTATATTACCACCCAACCATATTAATTGCGTTTTAGATGAGTTCAAAAGGAGGCGATTAGAAGCAAGCCAGGCAGAGAGAGCATCCATGGCTCTGCACATCAGCTGAACTGCGTCAACGGCATTACCAGCGCAGCAATGTGTTCCGTACCTTGTAGCTATAGGATCTCAGGTTCAAATCTACCTAAAGACACTGAGTATAGATTTTTAGCAGGTTCTTCACCTGCAATTGTTCTGGGGAGGGGCTACTAAATTGGGTAATGCACTGGCTCTGCGGCGCATCTAGTGGGGAGAATACCGAAGTATGGATGTGTTTCTAGCTATATGCTGAATGTCTTGCACTGGCTCCCCATCCGGCAGCGTATTGAATACAAGGTTGCAGTCCTGGTGTGACGATGTCAGCTGGGCCTTTCCTCATCCTACTTACGAGTTATGCCGCAATACCACTGGCGTTCAGGGCCACCTATCACTTCATTCCTCAGAGAGGGTGTTACTCCTGGTTCCTAATGCCCGAACTGCTACCATGCAGTGTCGGGCATTCTCCGTGATGGGCCCGGTGGTCTGGAATGGCCTCCCTCTGGAGCTGCGTCTGCACACTGGTACCTCCTCGGAAACTTTTTATGGTAGTCTAAAAACAGTACTATTTGGCCGTGCAGGAGTCGGGAGTGCCTCTGAGTACTGAGTAGTCCCCTTGAAGAGGCGCTACATAAATTTCCAAAAGAATGAATGAATGAATGAAGGACATTATAGGATCTAAGATCGAGTCCAGTAGCCTCTCATCGGTTAACTCAACCGGTCAACCTGCTTTCGCCAGATGGTATTGTAGTGCATACTCTTTGGCATGTGGGAAATCCAACTCAGCATCAGTGCTGTAGTAGGGAGAGCCTCTGAGTAGTAATACACTTGGAGAGGCGCAGCCGGGCTACAGAAAGCACTCCTTGATTCCACCTGCATATTACTTACACGTTTATATATGTAATTATAAGTAAAGTATACTCCGTCTCAACCATTGCTGATTTCTGAACGAATTGGTAGAGTGTCCCTCACTACAACTCCCCATAAATACAAACGAATGATGAAAGCCTACCTGTTTCATCTCCATGTATATTGAACTTTCAAAGATGTCCACTGATTCACGGGCTATTTTCTTGATCGAAATCGGTCTACCCTGTTGCCAACAAGATAATATTATTATGACATAATAAAGTAACTGTAATCGAGTTGGTACCTATACCCTTTTCAAACCATAGGTTACAGCACTTCTCTATAATTACTTCATAATTGATGTATGTCATAATCAGAGTAAATCTTTCTAAAATTAGTTTTGTGTATCAATCTAAGGGTTAAACTTTGCTGTGGGCATGTCGATACGGAGTCTGGACTATTCAGTTCAATCGGATATACTATGCAGGACTTGGCCACGGTCAATTCAGATGAGAGTTAGAGAGAGGGTTGACTCTACATTATGGAAGGCTGTACATGTGGGACTCAATCTTGGATTTATGAATTATTCTTCATAGCTGTGTCTTAGAGGTTTAAGGTAGATTCGAACCTGTGGCCTTCTGGTTGCAATTTACCGAACATACCACTACACCACTTCGCATTTTTTTGGAACGGCACTGATAGAATTATCTCAATGAATGAAATAAGTTTCATCTCACCTTGTACACTCCTGCTGGTGCTCGTGATTGGTCCTGTAGATTGGCATACACATTCCTATCATCAGGTATCTCCTTAGAGTTGCCTTGGCTGACGTTCTTATTCTGTACACAAGTTTGCTAGTATACAGTCAACCTTTCACTACATGCTTTAAAATAAAAATGAAAGTTCACCGTTCTATTGAGTCTAGCATCTGATTTAAAGGAACTATGTACATTGCACAAGGTCATTATAAGGTCGTCGTCGGCCCCAGACACCCTTGCTCTCGTAGAACTCAACTGCCAACACTGCATTGGAGCTAAACACATTGACACTATTTTTATGATGCCATGTAACTCACGTTTAATCGTGATTCATGAACGCATCCAGTTTTTATTCTCAATTTTAAATAATCTTCAGTAGCAAAAGACTGATGCAATATTTTGAGTTTTAACTGCGGTCAACGACCGGACAAAATTGACTATCTTCCTTTGCTCCACTACTTTCAAATGAAATCGACTGGAGAAAATTACAGTGATAGTAATATTAAAAGCAGTAATAGTCGGTTAGTATAAACAATAACAATAGCAATTTTTGAAATCGCGAGGGATCGTTGGTATCTCGGGTAAAAAATATAAAAAATATCCATAACTATCAATAGCATTATTATTCATATAATCATTAAAATTGTAATTGTTTTAATCGCTGTAGTTACTTTAGCAGTGACGTGTATGTCTTCCCAATTAATCTTCCAGTTTGCTATTGCCTTTTTCTCCTGGGTGCGAATACAAAACCTAACAGGAAGAAAAGTCAGAATTGTACAATTTGTCTAGATAAATGAACTAGATGAAGTGGTGCTTGGAAATGAAAAAAATATTTGTACATTCATTCACATATTTCTATACCGCCCCTTCAAGTCCCCCTACTACTCAGAAGCGGTCCCCACTACAGCCCGGAGGTGTGTCGGAGTCCACACGCCGAAGCGCCACGAGTAATTGTGAGCGAAGGACTTGCTCAAGGTCCTTCCGCGGCGGGTGAGATTCGAACCCGCAACCCTTCGGTTGCAAGGCCGTGACCTTCACCACTACACTACCGCACCCCACAGCACATCTCATAGTTGCTCCTAACTACAGCGCCGATGTCGAGTCAGAGCTTACGCATCAAAGTGCTTCATTTACTATGCCACCTAGCGAAAGAAGGTTGAGCATAAATATGGGAGGCTGCGGGACTCGATCTTGGACCTTCTATTCTTCGTACCTGTTACTTAAAATTAAACCAGTCCCTTTACCCTCAGTGCAATTGCGAGAAAAGAACTTTCTCAAGGTGTCTACGCAGTGGCTTATGGTAGATTCGATACAGCTACCATCCATTCCAAACATACCACATGTGTCCCATGTCATTTGTACCCTGATCCTAAATACAATAGTTGGTAGTATATAGACATTTTCTTAAGGAGCTCCTGCACTGGAAGCTACATATCTCACTGTGGTGAATAGACACTTTAGAATTCAGCAAATAAGATAAAATGCTAGACATATAATAAGAAACTGATGGACTAATAATTAACTGAGATCGATGACAAAGCGCAGAAACCACACGATGATTGTTATGACGAACATCATAATGATGACTGTTATCATTACGACAAGAAGATAATGAATATATTGAACGATGGTGATGACAAGTTGACAACTTAGATAATGATGATGACTGCGATGATTAAAATTAGATGCTTACAATACGAGAGCGACGCTGGCACCAACTATGACGACAAACCCGGCAATCGAACCCACAATGATAGTAATCAACCTCTTCATGACATCTGAAATGTAATGTGACAGACTTGCACGTTACAAATCCAGAAAATAAATAAATACATTGCACTGTGAAAAAGCAGCTGACACTTCCGAAAACACACAGGTCTACATAGCATAATATGTATAGGTCTATGTAGTATGTACAGCGAAAAACATACATGTTCACAGACATGCACGCAAACATATACCATAAGTAAAACACTTAAAACTTAAACACAGTGATTATTTTGATTTTGATTCTGTTTTTATGTAAACTGAAACACATGATTTGTATTTATGTCATATCATATCTGATGTTCCCGCAGTGTGTTTGCAGGCGGTTCAATAAATACTTACTTACATTATTCAATACATATATATGTGATGTTTGCAGTGGCGTAGGCAAGGGGGGTTTTGGGGGAATAAACCCCCCCCATTGGGCCATTACAAAAATAAATAATTTCTACTTGTAGCGAAAATTCTCAAAATAACTTTCCTAGCCTTAACACTAAAAGACCCAAGACCCCAAAAAAGTTAAAATGGTAAGATGTATTTCATTAAAAATCTCTAAAACGCGTGTACAAGCACTTACATACCCAAAAAAATTTTGGCCTGCGGCAGGCTTTCGTCCAAGCCCACTCAATCCCCCCCATCATACATTCCTGTCTACGCCACTGGATGTTTGTCATCCCCATCACCACAAGAATCAGCAAGCTTAGTGTTGTGCATTGGCTACCAATATCCCAGCGGATCGAATTATCACATTTCATTGTAGTCCTTACCTTAGCATTACCCAAAAAACTAAATATGACTTATTAAAGTCTGTTCTTAACCTAGTATTAATCCAAAGACTAAATATGACCTTGATTGAAGTTTTAACTAGATGTTCAGCATTGCAATTGAGCAGAAACCACAATCTTCTCTTAGCTAAACAATTAGGACTCTTCAAGTAAGTAAAGCCCTTTGCTGCTGTTTAATGCTGCTTAATGTATGTTTGTAGGAAGAACGTTTCATAATCGAAATCCTTTACATCGAATAGACTATTCAATTTCGAGAATAAATATTGTATTATTATGCATGTGCATAAGGAAAGTCTTGGCAAATCTTGGATTCTTCTCGGCTCTCTTTAGAAGTTTTCTCTACCGATCCACATTTGTCCAAAATACAGAAAAGCAGGGCGCAGGAAGAAGTTAGAGAGTGTTAGGATGAGACAAATCTACGCTATTGATTGATATGTTGCACGAGTCTAATCTGAAAGATTTCATTGAACAAAGCCCTCATTCATGGATATTGTTGTTACCTTGATTGCATCGTCCATCAAAGCATGGATTATCTTTGGGAGGTGTCAGCTTACCACCCGGCCAGACCAAGCCCGTGGGGTTTAGGTCCGTGTAATTCTTGGAAAATTCTTCATATTGAAGAATTTCCGTAGGTTTTCCTTTTTGTATAATACTCAGCGATAAGTTAGCCAAGCGCATACCGTTGACTGTTATTATTGAGCCTGTTATGCCTAAACAAAAAATAAAGTCAAAAGACAATTACCCCATCACGAAAACCTTGAACTCATACTATAGTGTTCTGAGGCGAAAGTTGTCTGGAAAATCTCATATTTTTCAGGAAAATTTCCGTGGTATATATTCTGTAAAATTTTCTATATTTTTCCATCAATTACTAAATAATTATTTCAATGAATAATAATGATTAATTTCACTCAAAGCTATCTTATACAGTTTACAGAAAATAATGACATATATTCTTTAAATAGATGGCACTTACTGTTTATTGTTCACAATCACTGGGTTCAACAAAATGACAATAGCAATACATTCAAGAATTACTTGCAATTAAAGTTTACTTTTAATTTATAGTACCTATTTTAAAATATCTATTCTGCTTCATTTTTCGTAAAAATATGACACAAAAACAGCAATCGATGCAGTAGTACTGTTACACTGAAGAGGACTATTATATTAAGATGTTATGTTTTGGAAGTGTTGTTGGACCTGCTGAATTACCTTGCTTTAAATCAAATCTTCTTGTTTTGCTGGGGCCATAATTATCAAGATAATCTTTATAATTTGTCCATTAGCTGATGCGTTGAGTAAGCACTAAGCAGTGTATTTGGACTAAGGCACACCTGAATAATTTCATACTCGGACTAGAAAAGATAGTATTATTGGTATATATACTCTGAGATGGATGATACAGCTAGTTTTAATTAGGCTGATCTAGTCTGAATTGCTAATTAACAGTGTTTAATATTTATTTTAATTAATCTCTAATTCTCCTTTACGGTAAATATTGACACATGGACAGAAATGCTAAAAAAAATCTGGAATTTGGAGTAAGAAAATATAAGCAAGAATTTCTTGTATAGTTCAATACTGAAATGTGACACTATGAGTAAATATATTTTTCAGGATAGGATGGCTCAGGGAATGACTCTGAGTAGGAGCACTAAACAAACATCAGCATGAATTGATTAACGAATGTAAAAAAATTATGTGAAAACTTTGAAAGACACATGGCGAACAATGCGAGTGGACAGAAGCGGATCTTACCGTACGTTTGCATCGATTGGAATTTCGCTGCAACTGCTTTTCCGTCTCTCGCAGCGGTTTCGAGGTTATTCCGTCCTACTAATGAAAGCAGATCTTTCATGACATGAAGCCACATCAAAACTGCATCATACATGAGAGCGGCGTACTTCACGTTCGATTGCCTGACTGTCGACTGCAAGGCAATTGTATGTGCTTTATTGTCACTAAAATGTACAGCAGACTTTTAAGGGGTAGGCTAAGAAAGTTAACACAACACACAGTTACACACATATAAACGTACACACTGGTACAGATGGAAGCAAACTTACCAATACAGGCATGCCATACACATATACATGTAAGGCAAGCAAGCATAATCGAAAGAAAAGACATAACCGTAAAGTAAACACATGTATACAAACTAAACATATATATTACATATGGATACACACATGTAGGTTTGCATAACTCAACGTCCTAATTAACGAAGCTGTGGCTAAATTAAGACATGTTGCTTGTTTTCTGTAACCAGGTCCAAACTACTACAGTAACACTGCTTCAAAAACTCATTAATTCATACACATAAGCATTCCTGAACACACACAATCACATACAATGATACATTCGTACGAAATACGTAAGCTTTTGTGCACTTGAACAACTTTAGACTGCAGAATGTTATACTAACGTTATCCTGGCCGGCGTTATTTGCTTGTTGAATCTTAGTCTTGAAAGTGTTCCACTCCTCTGATCCTGTATAGGCCACTCGGTCAATCGTCAGGACTCCATCAAGTCCATCAAAGTCTATAATGACAACCAAAATGGAAGCAGCTGATTGAAACATGATGACCTTAAGAAAGGCACAAGAATAAAGCAAGTAATTGTGAAAGAAAGTAATTGCATAAGTGAGTAAGTAGAAAAGCAAATGACTAATACGCTGTCAGGTTAGAAACAAGAAAGACAGTTCTAAACCTGTCATCTCCATCTCTCCAACCCATGTTGAACTATTATTTAGTCCCAAGAAGAGTCAGCCAATCCCTACTACACAGCATCGCTAGTCCCAATATTATTAAAAGAGGGATTTTGGTTGTGTGCAAATGAGCAGCTATTAATTGTCAGATAATAGAAATCAGAAGCTGGAATGATAATTATTCCTGAACGAAAATTGCCCTGAATGATGACAGTTCGTTGCCAAGTTGGTTACGAACCGGAAATTTGAAGTCCCAAGTTCTCGACAAGAGCGTAAACAATGAATGCGTAATCTCCATTCATCATTCCAATTGTTGCTGCATATTGTATGAGCAATTGTGACTCCTTGTTACTCATGAGTAGAACAAAACCTACCACAGAAATAAAACAGCTATTTACGTTTCGTCGGCATAGAACTGTTTTAAATAAGTGGCTTTGAAATGTCATATTTGCAGTGACTTAATTGAGCTAAAGGTCATTGCTACCGGAAATCAATGTATGCAATGTGCAATTGTGTGTAGGGCCGATACACAATCTTTTAGACAGTAAAATATCAGCAAGTAGAAATTCAATTTATAGTCACAGTAACAGTGAATACCCACTAAAACTATAAGGAGAGCAGTTCTGTGCTTAGAAACAAGAAAGACAGTTCAATGTTCAATTTGGTAGGCATCAAATTATGTTTCGTTTTCAACAATTTTAGTCAGCATTCACCTTTGCTGCCACTTATTACTACACCAGTATACAAACAGTTAAATTTTCCATTTGTGTATTTCTTACTGTTTAAACATTTAATACAGGCCAGCCACTACACATTCACACACGACATAGCCAGACAGTTTATCTATTTAACCTTCTACTGATAAAAAAAAGTAAATACAGATGATATATTTTCTATAATGTAGTATTGTTCACTCTGTACTATAAAGCGAATAGTCGGTAAATGTGATAGGGCCTATTGTCCATAATGGAAATTGATTGCCTGTCAATAATCTATAATATTATGGATTGCTATTATTTCCCAAATTTATTGTGCCACAAAATGTGTAATTGTTAAGCACATTGTGGAAGCAAGCCATGATTAGGATTACTATACTTCACTGATATTAGTCCACACGTTCCAACAAACATTTCGCAATCAACGATTCATCATCAACAACATAGTATTGTCATCATTTTCAACAATAATTACAAGTTTTCATCATCGCTGTGTCTCTTCTCTATTAGCCGATTGACTCACAATTTGTTCTTTTTCTCAAATACTCGAACATTATGTTGACTGAAGTTTTTCTTGCATAGAAATTCGCCTTTGTACTTTGTTTATTGGCAGGGTGGGAATACGGATAGTATGTCATCTTTTGGTCTTCGATTGCTTGCTTAACGTAGCCAGCCAGAAGAATATAGATCTCCTCCATGGCGTTTATTACTGCCGCCCTTGACCAACTGAATTTTTTCATGGCCTGTGTCACC
>JAQFXW010005539.1:0-10340 GCA_034693945.1 Dendrobaena attemsi
CCACGAGCAACTGTAGGTGAAGGACTTGCTCAAGGTCCCTGCGCGGTGGCTCGGGTCTGAATCGAACCCGCGACCCTCGGACGCAAGGCATCGACTATCCCATTGCTCCACGCACGCCCTTTGTGCTAGCCCGAGATGTTAAATTTCTCAAGATATTTATCTGACACTGGAACGGACAAAGAAGAATATTGCTTTTGCGGACCTGATTTTATAAAGTCATGTACAGCTGTGTATGAAAGTTATTAATGGCACAGGCATTGACGGATTTCGAGGATTACATTAGGCCTACATTACATTGATCTAATTGATCGAGATCTTCAGAGTACGATTATGCCTACACACAGACCCGCAAGTAAAGGTATACACGTCACATATTACAGTCTTCGACAGATACAACCATATGGATGCAGCACACAGCATCAGTTTCTAAAGAGTACACTCTCGCATATAATATGTTTAACGAGGCACACTGTCACTTTTCCATTGTTATCGTGATCACGATATACAAACACACATGCAAATACATAATAAAACATTCCAACATCGAGGCCTACACATGACAACTCTCTTACAACACACACACTCACGCCAGCTCAAGCACAAAGACAAAGACAAACACACACTAAGACACTCTCAAGCATAATTATACAGACACACGTCATTCACACTGTAAATAGGCAATGGCGTAAATAATGGGTGGAAAGAGGGGGACTGTCCCCACCCCTAAAAAGTTTTGAGTAGGGGACAGCAATATTCAGGCTTGCAAGCTTCTTAAGAACTTAAATTGGATAGTGTGTAGGCTATTTTTCGTGCACAGATATTTTAAAAATATTTCGCGCTCAAGCGCGAATAAACTCTATGAATTTCTACAGTGTCCTTAACTTTTAAAGCAAGATATCAGATATCCACCTCTGTTCTTTGCCTAAGGTCCTACTCTTGATACATAGTGGTGCATACACCAAACATGTATACACTCAACAATGGCCATTGTGTGCAGGGCACAACTAATTTGGTGCTCAGGGTACACCGTTATACAGTAGACGAGGAGAGCATACGTAGGTATATGTACAGTAGTTACAGCGGTAACTCGCCTCACAAGATATCTTCTTATTGCACTCAGTTCTTAAGAATATAGGAGATTACAGGCCTACAGGCACACAGCGTGCACTCACACAATACCTACTTTGAAATGCCTAATATATTTGGCCTGCTCACGTGTGTACTCACAATTCACATCTGATCTTACCGCTATAAATGCACTGTGTTGGGTGCCAAAAAGTTGACCCACACAATTTTTCCATATCCGAGGTGTTTTACTATGGTTGGATGAGGTGCAAAAGTTACCGTCATTTTCTAAGAGAAATGTGCTATAATTATTTTAAGCTTATAATGAAGTGCCTTGACTTTTGAGACTCTGCCCCAGACCCTTAGAAGATCCTACAATAGCCTACTCTCTTGAACCCAGGAAACATTTGAACCTATAAATTAAGAAAACAGGGTGAAAAAACTTTCGCGCTAAAATAGAGAAGTTTTTTTTACAAATTCGGGCCAAGAGAATTTTTTTAATTTTTTAAACATCGTACCATTGAAATATCGTTACCATAATTATTATTTTCGAACTTCTCTGCATGATTTCAGTACAGGCGTGCGTAAATAACGAGAAGAAGATTTCGCTCGGGGACCTAAATGAAGTGGCTAAAATGAGCTCCATTTGCCAGTAAATGCTCTAAAATGCGTTGTCGGCTGGGGGATCTTACGACGCTCTAGTCGTGGAAGGCTGTCCCACAACGTGTGAAACAGATTTATGCCTCTGCAAGTAGGTCTTAATTGTCGTCTAAAGAGCTGCTATTAGACTCAATATAAGTTTAAGCATACGGTACATAAATAGAAACAGCAACTTTAAGCCCATATTAGATATAACGTCCACCTTCTTAGTTACTCGACACTTCGATTCCAGTAGAATGACAGGTAGCACATACACAGGCAGACAGACAGGCAGACAGACAGAGACACACAGCAAATGAAACACTGTTCCTCAATGTCGTTACCTCTTTGTCGTTGATATCCTCTTCTCAGCATCTCATCTTTATCCTCGATCGCCATTCTCGCCAGTCGTTGGTTGACTTTGTGTTGGAGGATCGCTCCTCTCAGAAGTCCCTTCTCCGCTGGTCCTACATCAAGCTCGTCGATCGACTTCCGGTTCATCCTCTCTACATCGTCGACTGACCGGAAGTGGTTGCTTCGGAGGACCTGAGCGGTCTTCGTCGACAATCCAAACCATTGACACCACCAGACAAGACCGTCCTTTGGTCCCTCATCTCCGCCTCTCATGTGTTGTCCACTTTCCATCCTTCTAAAAACCAGAAGCTCTTCCTTGGACTCCTTTTCAAATAGTTAATAAACTTATTCAAATAATTAATAGACTTATTCAAATAATTAATAGACTTATTCAAATAATTAATAGACCTATTCAAATAATTAATAGACTTTATTCAAATAATTAATAGACTTTATTCAAATAATTAATAGACTTATTCAAATAATTAATAGACTTATTCAAATAATTAATAGACTTATTCAAATAATTAATAGACTTTATTCAAATAATTAATAGACTTATTCAACTAATTAATAGACTTATTCAAATAATTAATAGACTTATTTAAATAATTAATAGACTTATTTAAATAATTAATAAACTTATTCAAATAATTAATAGACTTATTCAAATAATTAATAGACTTTATTCAAATAATTAATAGACTGTCCAATGCCCATGAACCACAAGAAACAAAAGGAGTGGATCAACGATGGTGACTCGAGTCAGTGAAACGCTTCAATGGTACTTGGGTTTCTCTGTGTAAAGTTAAGACTTACCACTTATACTAAATTGCTGCTACTTTTATAAAAATTTCAGTCACTTTGTCAACAACCATATCCTAATTAACGCCTTATAGAGTAGACGGCATACTGACCTATAAATTATTATGTTCTTATTCCATGTCAATTAATTTACTTTTCCAAGGATTTACGACTTTTAACTTATTGTTCAATTTGAAACTCATCTGGTATACTTTCCCATCTGTTGCCACTAATATCAACAAAACAACACAATAAACTATGCACCGTGCAATTTTCTGAACCAAACTTAACGATAATTATTGATTCATAATGTTCTTATGATGTTATTAACATTCGATACCTTGCAGAAATAAACTGTTCCCACTCTTTGAAATTCTGCTCACTCCTCATTCGGAGCTCGCATCCTCTGATCTGCCTTCGCTCTCCTTAAACTCTTCTTTGCTTCTCGAGATCTTGCATTCTGTGGACGCTTCTGAGGGACAACTGCTTAGACACGATACGGAACAAGAATAGCTCGACTTCGTATTGAATAACTTGTATCCACGCAAATATCGGAAAGTTGATTCAACTGCAAAATTGGAAAGGTAGAACAAGAATGCGAATCATGAAGAAAAGAATAACTCTTATCCGTAGTTATTGTACAATGTGCATGATGTGACACTTAGCCTCTGGCAAGTAGGCCTGTCCATTTGTGCTACCAACTCCAATATGGGGACGATTGTCGCTCACAAACGAGCATTATGGCATAATCTCCTTATTGATCGAAATAGAATGGCGACAACAGCTGTCAGCCTATTGCGACTAATAGGCCTACGCTGAAAGCAGAATTGAACCTCAGCGGAAGTACTCTGAGCTACATAAATAGATCGATTGGCAGCAGACCGTTCCGTTGGTCGAACAACTGAAGATCGAGTCAATAATTATTCTATGTGGAAACTATTGCATGAAGTATGTTATATATGTAGGCCTAGGCCGCAGGGAATTGCGTCACTTAATGATCGGATCTTTGCCAACAGTTGCTCAATGCTGGTGACGGATATCGTTGGGTGAACGTCGCGTGCAATGGAGTTTCTAAGTCTGGGGCTGACGACGCATGGACCTCCGCCAGCCATATTTTTCTATTTATTTATTTATTTATTCACGCAGTTCTATACCGCCCCTTCAAGTTTCCTACTACTTAGAGGCGGTTCCTACTACAGCACAGAGGTGTGTCGGAGTTTACATGCCGAAGCGCAATGAGCAATTGTGAGTGAGAAACTTGCTCAAAGTCCTTACGCGGCGGGTGGGATTCGAACTTGCTACCCTTCGGTTGCAAGGCGGCGACTTTCACCACTACACTACCGCGCCCGTATCTATTTTAAATTCTAATTCACTAACTATTTACTAAACATTCGCTTAAGGCTTCCGTGACACAACGTCTTTATCTGGCTCGTTAGACACAAGGACTGAAGATCATAGATCGCTTTTCGTAACATCCCTAAGATAGACTCTACATTCTGTCGCTAGTGGCGTGGTGAAGTGAGGCACGTAAGTCGTACTAACGCCAAATTAGCTTTAGACCGATTATAGTCGGGAACGCCTCATTAGGCCTACTGTCATACTAGCCCGGCTAGCTACATTGGGAGCTCGCCGGCCGTGAGTTTGCACGGATTGAGTTCGAGCCCGATGCCTGCCGACAATATGAGATATTTAACATCTCGGGCTAGCACATATAGGGCGTGTGTGGAGCAGTGGGATAGTCGCCGCATTGCGTCCAAAGGGTCGCGGGTTCGATTCAGACCAGAGCCACCGCGCAGGGACCTTGAGCAAGTTCTTCACCTACAGTTGCTCGTGGCGCTTCGGCGTGAAAACTCCGAGTCTTTCAGGATGTAGTCGGGACCGCCTCTGAGTAGTAGTAGACTTGAAGGGGCGGTATAAAAATTCCTAAATAAATAAAATAAAAATACTGAGTTAGAGGCATTATATTATATATAAATTCTTAAATACAATTAAAGGACTTTTCTAACTCGAATGTTATATTCTAATTATTCTTGTTATTGATTGATTGTACAATGTATAATATATGCTTGTAAATCAGAATGCGGTCTGCAACTGATTATTAAAGTCGATACTTACTTACTTACAAGGGTTTAGAAAAATCAGGCAAAATAGATTGTAGTTTAATTAACAAGACAATGAGAAGACGCCATGCTGAAATCCATATGAAAACATTCATAATTGTCCTTCAAAACTTTTCAGTGGGATTATCAGGAAATGAGGGCTAAAATCACAAAACAATAATCTTATGTTGTAAGTTCAACCCATTCGTAAGCAAAGTCCACAATTTATTTACTTTAATGCACTTTTGCAAGTTGGCAGCAATGCTATTAGTTTTGACTTGTTTAGTTAGGCATAAAGCTGAGATTCTTTGAACATATTATGTATTTAATTAGCCTATCTAAAGGGACAGACTTAATTTAGAGTTTCAATAACAAAGCTACATGTAACACCCAATTAGGTTAATAAAGAAACTCGAATCTTATGACAATTACTACATAATTAGAATTTAATATTTTAGAATGCTCGCGTGTGAAAAGGACAGTGTCAAATTAGTTTGAAAAAATTTGAAACAAAGATTAGCCTAATGTTGATGACGTCAGAGTGTAAGTCCAAATAGAGGGAAATGAGATTTTAACTCTCACTATTCAATATTATTTTCTTATTATTATTATTATACGCACGCATTAACTTCTGTGGACTTATGTTCTGTCTAAGAATTTCTTAGCAATTACTAATGCCAGGCTGGCGGAACCAAAGAGAAGGAAGGTATCGATATAATTCTGAGCGGCATTGTTCTTTGGCTCGACAATTGAAGCTGCTTGGCCGACCATTGGAGTGACAACTATTATCACATCTGCCACAGACTGACGACTTGGTGATCCTATACAAAGACAAAATCCAGGGCAAAATGAATAATTTTCTGCAACATGTCACCATACCTCTATTTATATGAATTTAATTCTCTATTATATTAGGCATTGTCTATCATTCCAGTCTGCAAGGCGATTTACTAGTTGTTTATCAACAAGCCTGTAGGCCCATTCAATATTCATCTATCTATTATCATGCACTCGACTTAAACTTGTTGTCATCGAAATTTATTACATTTGAATTCGATCTCAATATTTTCGCCACTCGTGAATTGCTCCATAGTATCGTTGGTACACCACTCTCTATGTGCCTGCAAATAGGAACCATCAGGGCTCTACAGGAATTAGGGGTCCATGCAAGAATCATTCGTCATAATTGCAAGTAAGTAAGTAATCTTTTAATAACACGAGACTGAGCACTCATACTTTACAAGATATAATATGATGTGAGATCTATGGAACGATGCTGGTATAGAGAACCGTTACCAACAACAATTCGAAATTCGTCCTCAATTAGTACCTTTAAATCTAAACTGAAAACTCATTTATTCTCAAAGTATTATGACTGATTAGCAATTACTTATTTTATTGTAACGCGCTTTTGAGTAAGACTTTGTTTTATTAGGGCGCATTATAAATGCATAGTTGTATTGTATTGTATTGTATTTGCAGATACTAACCGTCATCGGTTCCAACTACTTGCAGCGTGTACTGCGAAGTCTTCTGGCCGTCGAGAGCCACGACCTGGCTCAGCCATCCAGAGTAAGGATCGATCTGAAAGAGACCGTCAGCACTGCTTGAGTTCATCAGGCTGTACGTAATGTTATCTCCGTCGGCATCCGTTGCCTTCAACTGTAAACACAAGAGAACTTCAATTCCGATCATGAAGAAACGTTAAAAGACTGTCTACACAATTATAGGCTATCTTGACTGAAAGATCATCTGTAGAGTATGAAAAAGTAGCGTGAGTTTTGTCCATGGCGGCGTAACATTGTAGACTTGAAACGTAGGCCCTATGTCATACAAGTCAATTAGAATCATCTGATTTGGACGAAGAGAAAGCATTCGTAATGTGTTCATCATCGTTGGTAGTCTCCTGGAATAAGATCAGCTATTGACGTCTTCCAGAATTCTTTGAGGTCAGGGTATCAGAGTAATATTTTAAAATTGATATATTGAACACGTAGGCCCTATATGCGTATTGTAGTACCCCGCACTCATGAATTGAGACAGAGATTTGCAAAAGATGACGTACATAGCTTCGGCTTATTAGCTCACATAAAATGCTAATGGACTCCCAAACATCATAATCAAATGTCTTCTTAAGTTTCTCGCATAATTACACAAGCAGAGGTAACAGTAACTTCCGACAAATAACTCTATGTTCGGTTGTAACAAGCATTGCAGTCAAATGCTATTTCACTAGGGTACTAAGCAAGCAACATCTCTGATGTTTCAGATTCAGAAAGTGAACATGAAAGAAAAATGATAATTATAAAACATGCCCCAATTTATGCTAGCATGCTCAAAATAATAATTTTTAGGGTCTGGTAATGTTTTCTCTATCACTCTGCCAAAATGTCCCTTCTAGGCCACTATTGAGAAGTCAATGCAGCCATCTATAAGTATTCTTTGTGATAGTTCAGTACAGTCAACGTAGATCGACTACACAGGCTCACTTGTTCTGTTATATAGGGTGTTTCATAAAAAAAGTAACTCCATTAGATTTTTGATAATATTTTAGTCAAAAATAGGAATTCTTAAATAAAATTTTACAGGATGAAACGCAATTCATACTTACGTATAACTCCCGAATCTCACCAAGATATTTCATATAAAACAGAAGTTATTCCATATAAATCTCACCAAGATATTTCATATAAAACAAAAGTTATTCAACTTTTAGTTAGACACCCACTGTTTTTGATGGTTAAAAGAGGTTTAACAGGTTTTCGCTAATATTTCCGCCAAAAGTGAAAATCTTTTCATGAAATTCTACAAGCTTGAAGGTACTTCCTACATACAACTTCTATCAGAATATTTCAAACACAACAAATGTTACAGCCCTTTTAGCGAGAACACCTCCAGTATTCAGATGAATAAAAATTAATAAAGTGTAGCACAACAGACGTTAAAACATATAGGCCTATAGTGTGCTGTAACTTTTGTTGCATTTGAAATATTTTGATAATATTTGGTCGTTATTCGTACGTATGAATTACGTTTAAGCCTGTAAAATTTTATTTTAGAATGTTCACATTTGGCGGAAATATCGATTGTTTACATTTAGTAGAAATATTAGCAAAAACCTGTTAAACGTTTTTGAACCACCAAAAAAACAGTGGGTGAGGGCACTAAGAGTTGAATAACTTTTGTTCTGTTAAAATATTTTGGTGAAATTTGGCAGTTATACGTAAATATGAATTGCCTTTCAGTCTGTAAAGTTTTATTTTAAACTTCCTACTTTTGACCGAAATATTCACAATAGACGTATGGTTTACTTTTTTATGAAACACCCTGTACACTTTGTATTTAACAGAGACTTTGATTTTAGTCAGACCCGTTGATAAAAGTATGTTGTGTAAAATATGTACAATATCAGAAATGTAACGAACAAACTGTGTAATATTGACGATGGATGACCTGTATAAAATCTGACGTGACTGCGCCTTCTGTGAGATGCGCCTGTATGGGCGAAGCATTGACGAAAACCGGAGAATATTCGTTGACCTTGAGCACAGTGACAAAGACAGAGGACGTATCGGACAGCGTGCTATTGTATCTGTTCTCAGAGTCAGAAACTTCAACGGTCAAATTGTAGAAAGTCGTCGAATTCTGGTTGAGTGAGCCAACGAATTCAAGGTCTCCTTTATAAACACAGAGATATAGAGAGCACGTGTACAGCGTTAAAAAAACACAAAATGCAAAGATAGCCTACGCATATTTAAAGTAGGCCTAACTAGCTTTGCTGATATATAAGAATCAGGCTTATATATGCACAAGGGCTGCGAATAAGCTGGTTTCCGCGGCTCAGCCTTTGTGGGCGCTGTAGAAGTTTCGAGTTACGATTACGAGAACTACATATACAGCGTCATGCAACACTCTGGTCTATCCTATATAAGTGTTTACGAGGAAAGCCTTCTGTACACTCACTTCCGGCAAGCTGATGTTTTTTTGTAGGCCTAGGCCTACTTAATTAAACTATTTTCACATTATATCTTCTTTCTGATCGATCATAATTAATGGCAGTAATTTCTAAACCATAGTAAGAGAAATCGAATCTTCTTGGGTTGGTCCGTAGCTTAGTGGAGAGAGTGGCTGGTCTATAAGCTAAGTACTGATCTGGCGACCTGGGTTCGAGTTCTATATAGGAGAGTAATTTATTTTAAGCTTTTCTTAGCCGCCAAAGGCGCTTCGGTAATTTCTGTTGTGTGGTTTGCCTCGTGTCAGTTGGAAAATAAGATCGCCCACCCCCACTCCTGGTTTAGCCGTACCAGGAGTGTTCCAGTTCTTGGCCATTAGTATACATGTAAGTCTAACCCGCTGTTAAGCCGACCTGCGCGTCGTGCTATGCGGGCCGTATTTCGTATAACCTGTATGTAATCATGTTGCGGTCTGTCAATGTCAATTTAATAAACGAATATATATGTTTTTTCTCCTGTCAAATAAATTAGCGAAAGCAATACCCTGATCATTACACACCTGTGACCTCGTCAACTTTGAACTTTCCTTCTTCGTTGCCACGGGTGATGACGTAATAAAGCGGACGATTGTCAGGGTCGTTTACCGCCAATCGCAGGAGGACTGAACCAGATGAGACCGTTTCGCTGACGTTGATTCTGTACTCACGATACTCGAAGCTTTGAGAATAGTAGCAGTGCATTCGGTTATTAAGACGTTCAACCAGAAAGATCAAGGGATGTTTCAACGAAAAATCTATCACTGCGCATGACAAGGTCGAGGTAAATGATTAAACCATAGCATTTAGGTCTAATTAGGAATTGCAAGACAAATCAGACATCACACTGTTTGTTCAGTAGATATATTACTTATTTATGAATTGCATCGAATTGTAGTTTTGATGATATCACTTCGCAAACAACATTCAATCGCATGCACTTTTCAAGTTCTCACTGTGAATTGGGAATTGGCTGTAGGCTGGCACCCCGTCATAGTAAACGAGCAGCATACGGAGAAACTGAGACAAATTAATTATTCAGCACCCCGTCAAAATAGCCCGTAAAAATAGCCTACTGCCAAAATAGCCCTGTCCAAAACAGCTCCGTCAAAATCGCCCATGAACAAAATAGCCCCGTCAAAACAGCCTACGATCATAAACCTCAACAAGATTTTAACGGGGCTCTCATGACGGGGCTTCTATGACGGGGCTATTTTGTTCATGGGCGATTTTGATGGGGATATTTTGGCCTTGGGCTATTTTGATGGGCTGTTTTGACGGGGCTATTATGACGGGTCACCCTGTAGGCTATAACTGCACATTAATCGATAAACCGAACCCTGTAAAAGATGTGCTGGATTTGAATAAAAATATTAATTGTCGGTTGCATA
>JAQFXW010005540.1:0-10339 GCA_034693945.1 Dendrobaena attemsi
AAAGGTTTATCAGTCAATCCAAAAGATATAGACATATGTCTAGATATATGTATGTACTACGTATTTCCTGTAACATTAGTTTGTCTTGCGGCTCATTTATGTAGAAGTTGTTTTTGAATCGTGTCTTGAATCGTGTCCACTTATGTTGGACCTTGTATGTAGAGAGTGGGAAAACTCTCTAAATATTATGTTGACTGAAACCAATTCAGTTGTCAACTGCAAGTAAAGTGAAAATGGCGTTGACTGCGGTTGGCGTCAGAAGAACTATTTCAGCAATGAAATGTTTGTAATTTGATTGTTTTTTGTTTCTGAATGTCCTTAAAGGCTACCTGGATGGTCAGCTGAACAAAGGAACTGGAGCGCCTCGCAACACTCAACTCGAAGCACAAAACTATTCGATTGAAGACAAACGATACGAGTCAGTACATAAAATACTACTTATGCCATCTCACGACTTACCATAAATTCGCAAATAACTAGTTTAGAAATTCTACTTTTTCTGCCAGTATGATTCGTGGGACAGAGTTGGCAATTGGTCAGAATGTTCTGCTTGTGTTGCAGATAGTACTGGGTCTGCAGTGTGTCCTAGATAACCAGGGGCTTCTAACCCCCTTATACCACTGGGCTCAACTAGCGCCCAATGGAATACAGGGAAAACATTTTATAATCTTCAGAAATGGGGGGGAAAGCCTGGTCAAAGGATGGAAGAAAAATTTTGTGGGGGCGGGAAGTAGAAGGTCACCAGTTTTTGAGCCCAGCTGCTTGGGGGGTATAGAAGCTCCTGTAGATAACGGTATAATATGGGTATGGTGGGGTATTGGAATAGTCGCCATCATGCATCCGAAGGGCTGCGGGTTTGATTCAGATCGAAGCCACACGTAGGGACCTTGAGCAAGTCCATAACTCACAGTTGCTGGAGGCGCTTTGGCGTGTTGATTCCAAGACACGCTTGCCTCTGAGTAGTAATGGACTTGAAAAGGCGGTTCAGAAAGATATGAATAGCAAAGAAATAAAAAAAAAATATACAGAATGAAATAAGATATTAGAATTCTTGACATTGATTGGCTAAAAATAGGTCGTATGAACAGAGCTAATAGTTTATGACCTAGTTAAACGTTAACCTGCAGCATTGAGTCAGTCTGATGGTAAAATCCAAGTAAGCATAATTAAAATGTAGATACACAAAAACCTCCTACGTCAACTTTCCCTTGGACGATTACCATGGAATCATGAACAGGTTTTTACATTTCCAACTGCCAGTCTAAACATCGATTGATCCTTCGTCTTTGGATGATGGTGCTTAATAAATATATCTTAGTACGTAAGTTACTAGCAGCTCTGGAATCTCTTCTCCATTCATCTATTGAAACAAGCGTTCTTGTCGTTACGTTGCTTAGAATGATTTCTGTGTAAGAGATAACGTCTTCATTTTGACAAACCAGGAAAAATTTAATTTTAAAGCTTTTAATTTTTTTTACAATTCAGGAAATCATCTCTAGTCTCCTAAATATGGCAAGTACATGATTACTCTTTAAGTACTTTATTTGCTTCCTTAGAAAACAATGATGAAGTTTTTACGAATTATAAGAGTCTACGTGTTCTGCTTGCAGTGATTTGGACGACAAGTATCGCAAGCGCGACAGATATTCCGGTGGAATGACGATGGAGTTCAAGGAAAAGGAAGGTTACAAGCCGGAGATCAAACTGGAATATGTCGACGACGCAGGTCGTAAGATGTCGGAGAAGGAGGCGTTCCGTATCCTTTCGCATCGATTCCATGGAAAGGGATCCGGAAAGAAGAAGACAGAGAAACGCCTTAAGAAGATCGAAGAAGAACAGGTCTCTTAGACATTCTCTCTTCCTCCTCTCTTGCTGTGATGTTGAGTTTGTTATTATTTCTCTAGCAGCAGTATTGTATGTGTGTGTTTCTATACCGCCCCTTACAGACCACTACTCAGAGGCGGTCCCCACCACAGCCTGCAGGTGTGTCAAAGTTTTACACGCTGAAGCCCTTGATCAATTGTTTGTGAGTGAAAGACTTTCTAGAGGTCCTTATGCTGCGGTTGGGATTCAAACCCATAACCCTTCGGTTGCAAGGCGGTGACCTTCACCACTACACTACCATGCCCCACAGTAGTAGTCACGTGAGTGATCGCCAAAGAGAAGATTGGAACGTGTGGGTCCCACTATTACAATATCCGCCCAAGTACAGAGTAAAATTGTAGCGGTTTTAGCAGCAATCATTACGTTCTTACAGTTGACATGCTATGCAAGTTGATCGTTTGCTATTACAAGTAATTTTAAGGAGTTTTAGATGAGTCTTAAACTGATTCAGAGTGAGCAGTTGAGTTAGAGCATGAGGAGATTGATCCATTCACTAGAATGACAACACTTTTCTGTCATTATGGGCAAATTGTTGCAAAATGTCATGCAAGATTCTGAGTTTGTTATTTCTCTGCCACTGAGTTTGCTAAAGCATCAGACGCTGTTAGGCATTGTGGTTTAGAGTTGATACATGTACAGGGTACAGTGGGATTATACAACCATGCATGACACCGGCAGGGTTAGGGTTGTTTTTGGGGGGTTTCTAGAATAACCAGAAAATCTAAGAAACCAAGAAAAAAAATTATTTCTATTTATATAATTATTTTTACTAACATTAATTCAATGGCCAAGTCGAGGATTTGACTCATTATTGTAATAAAATGAACTGCTATCAATAATTTCATGTTGTTTATCAGCCTGAAATGTCAACTGAATTAAACTGAGTTGGAGTATTTTTCTTAACGTCATCCGAAATTGGAAAATCTTAAAACCATAAAAAAACAAAAGAAAGGACCTTTCATTTTCCCAAAATCTTGGTTTCTTCCACCAGTGTTATCCAGGAGTGTAATTATTTGTTGTGTTTTAGATGATGCGGACGATGAGTTCGACGGACACTCCGCTCAACACGGTTCATCTTCTGCAGGAGAGACAGAAGGCGAATAAGATGCCTTACGTCATTCTCAGCGGAGGAAAAGGAATCGCAGCGTAAGAAGAATTCATTCCTTCACATTCACTACAGACTATTATGGGGTATTCCCCCTCCCCTCCGTAAGCAATCCCTCTAATTGGTATCAATGTATGGATGAGTATTTCCATTGCTGTCTGAGCCAGAAAGAAAGATCATTGGCCCCTTCTGGGTCTCCTGGGTAACCATCTGGATGTTCATCAACTGCATCAACTACCAATTTAGGTTTGTAATGGTTAATAAATGACCAAGAGGCAATTTGTTAACAATTGGGATGTCGATAAAACAAATCAAAGATTTTATGATATTCTATCTGCTCTATAAACCAATTCTATCATCATCATCATCCTAAAACTTTCTGGAGGTAATTTCCCGTGATGGGATCGATATGGTTTATACCTGTAGGGTATAAATGCATTGATGTCCTGGATAGTTTTAGGAAAAGATCTGATAGATTATCAAGCAACACCATTTGTCTGATCAGCACAGAAGGTTCATGACAACTGCATTCAATGGCTCCCTAGAAATGGACGCTATTATTAATTAAACAAAACTTAACTGCTTTCTTTGCCTCTATATAACATGACAACAGTGAAATGTCTTTTGTAAATGTTAAATTTGCCGATGTTGTTGTTGGATAAATGATGATACTGACTAACAGCAACTTGGCTTTAATAATTGTCTGTGGATCTAAATTCTGGAGATACTAAAAGCAAACTAAGTGTAATATTCGTGTAATGCTTAAAGAAGAAGGACTTAATAACGCTTTCTGACAGAACAGCAAAACAAAATTAAAATATTTTGGCAAATTTATTATGAATTTGTAGACAACATCAACAATTATACTAAAAAGCCGATTAATATCAGCGTACAGTAGAGACTCGATTACAGTTGGCAGTTGATATATTGCAACTGGCGTCAATTGTACAGCAATATCCATTTCATCCTGACACAAATTGCTTCCATCCTTCTTACGTTGTAGGCCCTGGCCTGTATGCACAGACAGGGCTACACGTTGCATATATGTATGCTCATTGCGTATGTAGTTATGTAAATATGCGCATGGGTTATAGTGCAAATTTTGAATGATAACAGCTTGATCGGAAGAAGGCTTTTACTTCATTAGATCTCTCTCTACAGTTCATATAAGAAATTCTGATGCACAACATTTTCTAATTTGATGAGATGCTCTTTTTTTGATAAATCCTGTCTTTCAAACGTCCTTTTCCAACAATTGTCTCAGTGATTAGTTTTAAAACGCGCTTCAGCAGATCATAATTTTAATTTTGTAGGAACAACATCGCCAAGTGATCGCCGACACGACCGTCCAAGAAGGAAGTTCTGTGGCGCTTTCACTGTAGTCCGGACGAAAGAACTGCAGGGAGCGATTCTGATGCAGACGAAACAGGTTTTCTGATCTGTGTAAGAACTCATTAAGCACTTCAATGGGACCGACCGTTTGTAATTTAGGGAAGCGAAGGTATTTAGCACATGCGCTAAATGTAGACACGATAATTAATTATACAGAGACACCGATGATCGCTCTGCTAAAACAAGTGTAAGAAAGAGCAAGTCCAACGATTTCCTCATTATTAATCCTCTGCCTCGTGGTAATCAAGGAGCAAGACCTGAAATTTATGGTTCACTAAAATCAGAAATTAATTTCAATGGCTAAATTGCAGGTTGAATCCAGAAATTGGGTCTACAGGAATTCATGAGAGAAGAAATTATTCTGTATTCGGATACTATGTTCTTGGTTTGTTGATTAAAATAAATAAATTCTGATTATAAAATTTATTATAAGAGTCAATTATACTTGTTATTCATATAAATGGGCAAAAACTGTTGTGGTGGAATGTGACCAAGTGGTCCTTGCTGGAGTCTCAATGGGTTGAGAATCACGGGTATGCATTGTCAGCTGACATCTGTCGATACTCGTTTCTGTGGAGTTGGAGACACCTGTCACTCATATAAATCTCAGATCATTTATACTCAGTCACGCTCTAACACCGACTTCTGATTGAAACTAAATGGTTAAAATTCAGGCCATTCGCTCAGAGGCAAGGGTTGAAATCTAGACGACGGATGACTGATATTCTTTCGCTGGCCCACCATCTTGGATTCTTCTCTTTGGTTGCGACTGGGAGCGCTTCCCCAAGTAGTCCTTGAAGAGGAGCTATATAAATTAATTCTGCTGTGAAATGAGCACGCCCATATATGGCAGTTCTGTGAATGGCCCTTTTGACATTTGTAGGGTTAGGCTGGGAAAACGAAGTTATCAAACGTTGCTTGTATATAGTAGACTGATTATGTTTAATGCAACCATCATTACCCTACGCATTGCACGGCTTAACAAGAGTGCGTCTTGGCTTGCCCTGCCTCCCACAACAACAGACACCTTGTTGGAAGAGACCAAACGCGGCTCAGTCTATCGTCTCTGAACAAAGTCAACGATTTGTTGCGGTCGTGCCACAACTCAACAACATACAGCTCTCTTCGTGCCACGGTTGGGCAGAAGTGCATGTTAAGGAGTGTACGGCGGAGGAGCGAGTTGAGAGCAGGCGCTCGGGTGCAGAGGCTCAACGGCAGCGTGGTCGTACGTCGGTCGAGCGTCTCTCGGGTCTCTGCTGCGGTCGTAGCTGGTCGGTCGACGAAGCAGGTTGAAGGCGACGCCGATGATGGACATCGCTCCCGCTGCGGTGATCATGTAGAAGCCGAGGCTGAACTGGACGTCGACCCAGCTGCCTTCGTGGAAGAGGTTCGCCTGGAAGTGGTTGGTCAACTGCTCGACGACCAGGTAGCACAGACCGTTGATAACGATGCAGATTGTCACTGAAACGACGACACAACAACGAAATGATTCTGGCCAAAAGAGGAACATCGAATCTAGGAGCAAACGGGTAGGAGTCTACAACTCATTGGACTTTGAGTTTAGGGATCAACAAGCCTTACTGTACACTCTGTGGGGCGTGATAGTGTAGTGGTGAAGGTCGCCGCCTTGCAACCCAAGGGTTGCAGGTTCAAATCTCATCTGCCGCGTCAGGACCTTGAGCAAGTCCTTCACTCACAAAATTTTGCTTGTGGCGCTTCGGTTTGTAAACTTCGACACACCTCCGGGATCGCCTCTGAATAGTAGGAGACTTGAAGGGGCAGTATAGAAAAGTGTGAATAAAGAAATAAATAAAATTCAGTTGGCACTGTGCTCAGTATGCTGAGTTCGAATGTGTTTGCAAGGCCAACACTTGCAGACTGTCTAGTCTTCATGCTCTACATAATTGGCAAATTCTTGATGTCAACACAAATTATAATTATATTAATATAATTAATATAATTATATTAATATAATTATATAGGTCAGCACTATATAAAGGTTTTATAATGCTAGCAATATGCACCTCTCTCTGCATGACCCCAGATCTTCTCAAATCCTTCTGTTCCCAGTTCTCTTGCGTTCAAATGCCAGCGCTCACCTCAGTATTTAAACCCAGCCTTGGATTTATGAAGAGATGAGTCAGTATTTAAACCCAGCCTTGGATTTATGAAGAGATGAGTTCTTAAATAAGTTCTCTTATTAAGTTCTTAAAGTCTAAGTTTTCCTCTGTGTACGACATCTCCTAACGGAGCGCAAAGTAAATTCTTGTAATGAATAACTCTTAAATGAATGAATAAGAAATAATGGAGTCAAAACCTGATATTATGGAGAAGATTCCGTTGCTGCGAAGGGAGCGGAAGACGCGATGCGTTGGTCCGATGAGATGGAGAATAAAAGCCACGAGGCTAAAGAGAATCGTCAGAAAGCAGAGAGCGATGATCGACCTCATGACGAAGACCAACGGCGGCGTCACGCAGTTGACGAGAACTACGATGCAAAGACAATTCATGTGATACAATGCAACACTTGAATAAACACATAAAACAAAATATTGATTAGACATGCGCATCACGAAAATAAACAATATTGCTACCATAAAAGTCATTTAAAGTAATTAATTTACTGTAGATCCAATGAACATTAAGTCATGAAGTTATTGGTAAATCAATTTATAATACGCATAACACGCAACAATTGTAAACTGGAAATGTTCTGATTGAACCCCTTGAGCTGATTCTACGAGGGGTGAGTGGTGGTGCCTCTGAGTAGAGATCTTGAAGAGGCGCTATATAAATTCTGATTGATTGATTGATTGGGAGGGGTGCTCACTTTCATCAGTTGTGCTTCCGTACTGATAAACGTTGGTCGAGGGCTGAGGAGAGTTGTGCGTCGGAGTCGTTCTGAAGAATCCTGGGTAGAAGAAGAGTTTGACTCCGAGATAGTTGATCGGTTGACCTCTGAAGTCGGCGCACTTTCCGCCGGAGAAGTAGAACCAATGGGGTTCGGCCAGAGACGTACAGACGAGAACGACGACGAACATGCAGGAAATGGCCGTCAGAAAGTTGCTTTCCTTCCTCTTGAATCGACACAGCCTCTGCTGACGACCGTTGCCACCATCACGGTGCGACCGGTGACCCCTTCTTCGATGACGGTACCTACTGCCGTCGCGGGTCGACCCCGCTGCATTTGGCCCCACAGGAGGAGGAGGAGGTGGAGCAGAAGGGTCCGAAGGAGGCAGGGCGGCGTCCCGAGCACCAAGGGGGTGATCGCCAGATTCTGTGTCGATCGTAGGCGACGATAGTTCGTCTGCTGACAACAGATTGACATCGGATTCCTCTCCGTCTGCTCTCGACAGTCGACTCCAACCCAACATCGTCGATTTATTTATTACTAGTTGATCTTTGTTTCTATTTCGATCGATTTCCTCCAAATTCTATTTTATTTCATCAACTATTTATTTATCGATTTTCAGGAAGTGGCATATCTTCAGATCTGTGAACGGAGTTTGTTGTTTAAGGTGCGGTGGTCATTGTCTGAAGTTTATTTAGCGCTGTGATAGTTATATTTTCTCAAGGTCTTACTTGCGTGTAGGAATTTTGTCAATTTACATAATGCATTAAAATTTGTTTCTTTTAGATTAATTCATGTCATAGTTTGAAGTTGGTTAGTTTTCCGAAATTGAATATTCTGCCATAGGATGGTTTGAATTTCGGCGACACTCATATTTGGCCGAATTTTAATAACTTGACTGCTCTGTGTGAATTAAAATACAAAGCGGCATCTAATTATACTGAAAAGTAGATGATGTGATGATATCGTAAAGTATTTAATTTAGGCCTAAAGTTTATCTACTGCCACCTGCCGATTAAGATGGCGAACTGCGTGTTACTGCTCAACGCACATAATAATTCTAATGCCGTTTTCCTTGCACCCTGTTTGTGTTTGTGTCTATAGACTGTCTGCAGAGTCCACTTATACTAAACATACTCAACAGTCTCGATTATTGTGCACTCGTGTGAATACGGTTATTGTCTTAAGTATATGTCTGGTAATTGTGAACAAGTTTAAAGGTTCATCTGTAGTTTGTTTGTGGGTTTCGTCAGCGAACCACAGACTTTAATCTCTTGAGAGATAAGTTCGATGATAGTCAATCGAAACAGAGAGACAAAGGCAGAGAGAGGTAGAGACAAAGAGAAGGGGAAAGAGAGAGAGACATAGCAGAGACATGGAGAAAGGAAGGAGGGAGACAGAAGGACAGAGGCAGAGGGACAGAGAGAAGGGGAGAGACAGAGAGAGAGGCGACTTTGCCCAGAAGCCAATAATTACCAGTGTGTTAAACGTGTGTGTTCCCGAGTGTCTTTTGCAGGCGCACAAGATGGCAGCAGTTGAGGAGCAGTCCATGAAACTGATGACGAGCCAACTGGAAGGAGGAGGAGGATGGATTCCGAAGTGGTGGGGAGGAGGAGGAGGAGAGGGAGGATGGTGGTTGAGGAGCATCGGAGGACATTCTTCGTCCTCCTCATCCCAGCTCCTGGCTGCTCTGTCCTCTTCCTCGACCGTCCGATTGACAGGCGCCGTAGCTATTGCTCTCCTCGGTTCGGCTGTTACGACCACTTGGTGTCTCTACCAATTCAGACCAAAGGTTCTCGTACAGGCCATCATCAGGTTAACCATTCGCCTTTCTTAGTCATCTTGTAACATTACAATTTATATAGCGCCACTGGCGGATGTAGACTCGTTAGGACTTAATGAATCGACGATTAAACATCATAATTTTGGTGTCTGTGGTTCTAACACTTTAAAAAATTACCAGGGTCAGCGACAAACAGCCCTGTGTGACCTAGCTGTAGAGAGATCCACGTCTACCCAATGAGACCCCTAATGTCATATTTCTTCATAGTTCACGTGAGCCGGCTCTCAGATGACCCAGCTGAATTTATATACAGGTATATAATATATATTTAATATATAGGGCTTATAATTACTGTTTAATCCGTTATTAATCTTGTGTTGTCTGCTTCCCCATAGCTTCTGTGTAGCTGTGTTGCCCCTCTGCTTCCCGGTTCATCCATCTGTCTGCCTTGTACATTTCCTGTGCTTTGACTCCGACACACCTCCGGACTGTGATCAGGACCGCCTTTGAGTAGTAAATGGACTTGAGGGGGCGGTATAGAAATATTTTAATAAATAAATAAATTTAATTGTCTGACCGTTGGTTGTTTCTGGTTCAGTTGGGGAAGGCGTAAGAGTGGATTTGTAACGAAGACAATCAGAGCGAACAATGGATTCATCTTCTCTTTTGGAGAGAGAGGAAGAAGAGAGAAGAGGTCACGTGATCAGCCGATCGTCATACTCGTTCCAGGTCTCTCTGGATCCATCGATAACTGGGTTCCTATCGCCAAGGTTCGTTCTCTTCTTCTTATAATTATTCCTCGAATAATGACATTCGACTGTAAAAGTCGTTTGGGAAAATCTTTCCCGTCATCCATTGGTTCTCATCTTTGTCGGCTTATTAGTGTAAAGCGTTATAGAAGTTATGAATATTTGCACTTATCTAATATATAGGTTATTCTTGTATTAGACCAAATTGACCCAAATATTAAACCTGATTGCATGATGGAGCTATAGAAGTAATCGATAAAGAGTAAATTGAGACTATAGAGAACATTGGATTGCCAAAGGATTTATGAGGCATGGTGGTACAAGTGGGAGAGTGACGGCCTTGTGTTCAAAGGGTGGCGGGTTCGATTCCCACCCAAGCCACTTTGCACAGAGTGTAGGGACCTTTTGCAAGTCCTTCACTAACAGTTGCTCAAGGCACTTTGGTGTGACACACCTGTGAGGCTGTAGTCAGGACCGCCTATGAATAGTTGTGGACTGTAAGAGGCAGTATATAAATACATGCATAATACAATTAAGTGCTTTGTCTGCTGCAGGACATGAAAGACCACTACATG